>JAVCKT010000175.1:0-10704 GCA_032273925.1 Rhynchotus rufescens | reverse complement strand
TGATAAATATTGTAATAAATCACACATCTGTGGCCAGGTTCTCAACACTTCCAATCTAAACAGCATTGCAGTCAAAGTATGATGATAATTTATACTAACCAGGAATTTGGCCTTTCATTTTTAAAGTCCAGCAGAGTAACAAAGCAGTGACACTCTAGTAAAACCTATTTTATCTTTTCTACCAGCACATATTTATGCCAAGTTGCAGGCACCACAAGCGCCAAGCTGCTTTATTAAATAGCTCGATGCTTTGAGGACTTAATGCCAGAACTACTGATGAGATAAGCTGCACTTGCAAACAGATTACTATTTCAAGATAAATCATTCTACAGTTGCAACACAAATAAACACACTTTACACTCTGTTTATTAGAAAATCTAGTTGGTATCATATACCTATGGAAAAAATGCTATATAATATGCAAATTATTTTAAACCCTATTTAAATAAACACTTTCACATAACACTGTCACTGAATTCTCAAACCTTTTAGGGAGGCCCCAGAATATACCACTTACTTTCCTAACAGCCATGAGGTGCTTTGCAAATGTCTCATCTCATCACATGCAGTCATATAAATCCAACAGCAAAAGAGCTGATGCACGTACATTACAGTAACACTGCTATAATCCTCCCCAAAAGCTAAACCAAACAAGAAAACAACTGCTACAGATGGAGGTAAACCCTGATCTCCAAGGATGCAGCTTTTCATGTAAATAGTTGCTCTCTGAAATTGCCAACGGGGTCGCAGCAAGAGTTCTGTCAATGATTTAGCAATAATGCAGAAACGTTTTGTGATATCTGTTATGTTACTAAAATACAAAACTGCACCATGCCCGCTCAGATGAGAACATTAGACAAAGCCAATGAGTCTGGAAGTAGGGTTTCTCTCCAATTTTTGCTTCAGTCTGGATAAGCAGACTGAAGCAGGCTGCTACAGATTTGAAGAAACACTCCTATGGACAGCAGTTCATTTGCTTTCTTTAATTAAAACAGCATTAGGTAACATCCCTAGGGCAACTTTGGAAACAGACTCTGTGAGCCACTTGGCAACTTTGGTTGTGTTAGACGGAGCTTCAAATTTTCTCAAACAATTACGACTAAGTGCTCAGTCTGGCAACTAGTGCTCTAATGCTGGCAACTAGTTCACCCAGGATTTGCAACATCACAGATGAGATAAATTTAATTTAAGTATTGTTTGTAAAAAGCACATGGAATTAATATATTACCTTTGGTGGTGATGGCCAAAAAAGCGAACATCAACTTGATTGTCCTCTTTCTGCATGACTTTGGCTGGCCAAAACCCAAAGCCTTTCATTTTGGCCCAAACCAACTCATGATTAGGTATCTGGAAAAAAATGTTGTATTTATTGTTAGATATGAAGTACTATATTAATTTCTCCCAGAAATATTTGATGATAATAGCATACTACTATCTAAAGAATATGGTTGCTGTTTATATCTAAGTGCTTGTTTTTGTTTTTATCTTCTTACAATACGGATTTCCTTGTTAGATGTGTTGCTTGGATCAAAGTCAAAAAAGGACAAGGTCTGAAAACGGTGTTAACTGTCTACTGAAAACAGAGACCCGAAGTATCTCCCCAAAATTAAACTTGTCCTTATAGCTTTATCCAGGAGTAAAGTTCTATTTCTGTAAGCTCCTTATTTTCTTGTGAGACTGTTATAACTGCCTGATAACCAGATTTTAATACCCTTATTATTACTGCTTTGAACTTCAATCAACATTTCATATGTGGAAAATAGCTCGGCTTAGAGTGTCTTAACCACACATTCAAAACAAGCCTACTGAAGTGCCATGTTCAATGCAGGAATGAAACCCCAACTGCAGGTACTGATACAGGAAAGCAAACAGAAATCTGTGTCAGCAACGTACGCAAGGATAGCAGAACCAATTGTCAGGTCGTGCATTTGACAAATAGAAACAGTTCTTGCAGAGCTGCAGTTCATCCAGCTGCAAAACAGAAAACAGGTGAGTAAGTCCAACAAATCCTATCTGCTTGACCTCAACAGCATCACTGTCTCATAAGCAATAACATTTTTCAGCCCTCTGCTTGCTAACTCTGTGGAGTTACTTCTGTTCCTGCAAACTAGATGTACGAAACGTGTTATGAGAATGAATGGTAGATAAACTGCAGAAACAGTTTTTATGGTTTAGAAAACTGAGAGGAGAGGGATTTAGTAAACCTAAAGACAAAAAAAAAGTTCTTTGAATTAAATATTTAAATATTTAAAGCACACTTTAAAAGAAGAAATTTAATTGTGAAAACAGAGTAAGTGTGACAGTGTGACAGCTGCCTATAACTTTTTTTTTTCTGTCTTTTCATTTTTAATGCCAGTAACAGTTAGGTTCTAGTACTTATACTAGTAAGAACAATTTTTTGCAGCCCAACTAGGCATTACTTGATTAAAGTAAAGATCAAAATTAAAGTTTAAAACTAGATATTTTCCAAATACAGTTGCAAAAAAAAGAAGGGTTCTGAATCAACTATTAGTAAGTTACAAGAGAAAGTCTGCAACAAAATTCATACCCTTATTTTGTAATATAAAGATTCTCTTTTTTAGGATCTAGGAAGAAAATCAAATAGCTTGTCTATACCCCAGTTAGTGGGCACTACTTACTTCATGACACGTGTCTTTGTACAGCATCCTCGCTATATCAGCTTGTTCGCTGTCCGCTGTAAATTAAAGGTAAATACTATGAACAACCACAGATCACAAATCTCACAAGAACTTTCAGCTGTCATTGCTATGACTTTCATGCTGTAACTGTCTTGCTTGTTCAAAACATTACTCTGCTTCTTCAATAAATCTTCCATTAAAAAATTTGTAACCATCACTGCTGCATTTGCCTGCGCTTTCATGTTTGCATGCAAAATCCCTTTGGGGAGCATTTAAACCAAACAACACAATAACAAAACAGCAGCAGGGACACGGGGTTGCTCTTCATATGAATCTGCTATTTCTTTCTCTGCTAATACCCTGGTAATACACCACAGTTGCTGTAAAACACATCTCTGCTATCACCACTTCACAGCAAAACAGGTAAAATCACATAATTTTTTTTTGCTTGAAGTGCTGCTTGACGGTTCCCTCTGCTCCTATGTATTTCTGTTAGCACGTTCACACCTCTCCCTCCCAACTGCAGCCTGGGTTTCCTGAGGCTGCCGACTGAGCTGATGTCCCCTCCTCCCATTGCTCCAGGCCCGGGCTGTGTCTGCAGTAGGAGAACCACGTTCTGCATGACACGATCCCTGAGGAGAACCTTGTTACTCAGCCTGCTTGTAGTTTCTGTAGGCTACGTGTTTTGGTGGTATTTTTCACTTCCTATCAGATTGTTCCACAGCACCAAACAGCCATGTAGTACTTCAGTGCTTAAGGAGAATCCCTTTTAATGCACTCAGTGTTCAAGCCCTGTCTCAGCTCCCAAAGCTTGTGTATCAACAAGCATCACCTCAGCAATTCAAACAGAGGACAGGTACAGCCCTGCTTGACTGCCTGCAACTCCCCACCTTCCAGCAACCTGCTCTGAAACAGTTCTGTATTGATTTCTTCTAAGTAACCCCTCGTGTTGCAGTGGGTCTCTTCAGTTGGTGGCATCTAGCCAATTTTATAACGTAGGTATCAGCATTATTACTTTTTTTTTCTGATGGCCATAACTCCACACTGCACCAGCAAGGCACTCCTGTCCAAAGCTCTAGTTGTTGCTGCTACCTGGGAAATAATTGCCCACAAGGGAGAAAAAAAGTGTGTGTGTCTGTCCTTTTGCTGACACAGAAAATTAGAGAGCAGACCTCTTTCCACCTTAAAACAACATATGTATCCTGGCAGAAATCTGCTTTCTGGACTGACTTATGACACAGGCTGCAGAGGAAACAGGAAAGGGTGCAAATTCCTACTCAAAGATTAGCAAGAGAGAATGGAGATAGTTTTATAGCAGGTGGAAAAGAACACAGATCCTGTGGCAGGCAAAGCTCTCGCAACTGTTTCTCAGATTTTTTAGGGATCCCTCCTGCCCTTATCCACCTTTGACATTATGAAACATCAAATTTACTCCTGAACTTGTGACTTTTGACAGGCAAAGATAAATCAAAGAGGGGCAGTAAATGTGGTACTCTACCTCCATAGAAAATCACGGTGTTGTGTAGAAGCAGCTGAGCATCTGCTTTGAACTCCTCGTAACTCCTGTACTTGCCTTCATTGACTTTCTACACAAAAGAAAACAGAGGACTGTGGAGATGCTGCTGAAGAAGGGCTGCATCTGCTTTCTGCAGAGGAGCTCTCTCCGAAATCCGGGTTATGCAAGGCAGATCGGTCAGTGCCTCCCCTGCATACTGCAGGAATACTTACAGCTCTGACAGTGTCTGTCAGTACCTCAACACGGGCTGTGCTGCTCCACTTACGCCGTGCCCAGAAGTAAAACAGGCGCTTTACTGTTTGATTAGCTCGAAAAAAAACCTCTCAGTTATAACAGGGTAAATCTGTAGTAGCTGCGTTCGCTTCCCTCCATAAATGAAATATAATGATGCCCAGAACAAATAAAGATCTATGCCCTGAGGTGCAGACTTTGAACCTTCAAAAACACATGCTAGTTTCAAATCAGTGCTGACTGCCTTTTTACTTTCAGGATTTTCTCTTGACAGGCACTGTTTTCTGATGAAGGCAAACAAAGCTCGCAGGGAGCCATGAAGTGCATTTTCCCTTTACAGCCTTTTCTCTGATAAGGAATACAGTATTTTCACTTGTGCTCTGTTAAGAGGACCTATGAGAATTGCACAGCAAACAAAATATCATCGGTTTCTGGCATGCTATCAAGGCCAAAAAGGCTTTGTGTGGGAGTAGGTGAAGGTGACAGTGAGAAGGCGGCCTGATGCATTTTTAGATGTTGCCACCACTTCAGGACAGTGACAAATAGCGGTGGTCTCCAAATTTGTTAATATAGCTATTGTTTATCCATGTGTTTCAATAATATTTTATAAAAGGGCCAATAACTGTGATAGCAAAAGGCAAATATTATGACATGTTATAGCAATCCAGTTGCAGTCATGAAAAAGAATGTGCTGTTCACTTTCATCACCTGCAGTTGAGTTACGTGAGTCACAGTCAGACCTTCACTTCAGAAAAAAAGCACAAAATATTTACTAGTACTTTATTTTTGGAATAGTTAACACAAAACAGATGTTTTAAGCAAGTTTTGCTTTCTTGTCATTAACAAAATGATTGACTCTTTATGAATTATTCAGATGTTTATAAAGCTGACATCTTCATAATGCCTTAATGACTAAAATTGAAATACGGTCAAACATATTTGGCTAGATATGCAAACACAGGCACTCAACTCCATATTCAAAGACTTCAAGGGTACTTTCCCTAAAGATTTCAACTAGCCAGAGGTCTTAGTCAAAGTCTTAGTGAAAAGGAATTAAGGGTAGGGTACTTCAGGTCTGAATACCAGACAACACCGAAAATGTTTTTATTTGGTTACCTATTCACAGAGACAAGTCTGCAATTTTAACTTCCATATTCAATACTGGAAACAATGCTGAAATACTGACTAGAAAGAGAATTACACTGGATTCGTGATTTAGCCCTTAAGGTTTACCTGCACTATTAAAAAGACATCAGAAGCAGTGTGAAAGTTAGAAAGCAAGTCACTCTACCTCCTGAATGGTAGGAACATCAACAGCTGAGTGCACCAGCCTCCTATACATGGGGTGCTTGTTGTCCTTCCCTTTCTTGTTTAGGTCTATAGCCTGAAAGGACCATGAGACAGTGCAAGTTATTGTACTGACATTCTGCTTAAAATGTAAATGAAATATTAAAAAAAGGCAATAGCTTGGAGCATTCTAGATTCTGCCCCGGACACCTGCAATGAGAGCCAGGTGAACAGCCACAGAAACACCAACTTCACATGTCTGAAACCTGCAAAACGCCCATTTCAAAGGAGCCACGGGCCCACGGGATAGACTGCTCCTGCCAGAATGATGACTGATCTGAACAACGAGGCATGATAAGCGTGTGCTGAGATACCCAAACCTCTTGTGACAGGGGAAGCAGAGCCACCCCCTGCCTTGCCCTCTTCCCTGCACAGCCACACATGGCCAAGCACAGCTGCCACGTGCCCCGGCGCTTCCATGACCTTCCCGCTTCCAACTCACCCGCTCCTTCATACGAGACACTATGAATCGCAGGTATGTGCTCATCTCCTGTTTACTTGTGTTTTTCTTCTTGATACTCTGTTAAAGACAAAGAGCGTCATATTATTATTATTATTATTTTAAATTTGATTTCAAAATTTATTCATCAACATTTTTCTCTGTATCACAGTATTTTTTGAAAAAAAGAACTCTGCATCACATTATATCAGATGATTAGGCTTGGTTTTAATTTGCATGTAGGTCAATAATATTTTTTCAAAACTTCCCGTGTAAAAGTGTCTTATTAGAATAAAGTAATGAAGAAAGGCATATTAGGGAACATTTAACAATGTATTTAGCGGTCTATTTATTAGCAAAGCATTAATATCTTCTTCAAAATACAAAATGATTAAAAAAAAATACTCCTGGCCATGCACTCACATGATTTATGTGCTTATTAGACAAACAGACACCCTCTAGGATGAACTCAGATACAAGACTGCTCTAGCTAGCAATAATTTGGAGTACATTTACTGCTCGGGAAATACAGTGGCTGCTGTTTTTTGTGGTTCTGTCCTCACAAAACCTAACCCAAATCTTTGAAAACATGCTGTCTGTTCAGCAGTTCATGGCCTCAAATTTTTAATCCTCATTTTGGACTAGCACGGAGACTTCTCCTACACATTATCATCACCTGTCCCTTCAAATTCTGGCAGCTTTCAGGGAGCTCCCCGCAGCTGCGCAGCGAGTTGCTGCTCAGCCAACAATACTAAGGTGCACAAGAAAAAGCCAAAGCACCAATTCCTACCAAGTAGCCAAGAGACATATGAGACTCAGAAACTATTCCTTGCTATAAGTGCTTTATTTTTACTAAAATATTCATATATGACTGAGGAAGTCATATATGTTGAGGGAGCAGATATGTTGAGTCCCCATATGTAGAGGGTGCAGATATTTTATGTAAAGAGCAGTTACTTCTACATATTTACTTATCAGAGTCTCTAATGCACAATAATACCACCATCACCACCATAAACAAAATCATACAATTTACTGGAGCCGCTCGGCTTATATTCCTGCTGGAAGATGCTGAAGCCACTGGCAATCCCATGTTGGCCCTTACTACCTCCAGCTTAAAGGAAATTGAACTTGCTCACAGCACTATAGACGGAGGTGTTTATTTCACTGCTTAACAGCATGGATAGCAAAACTGTGCTGCAACATTTCTGTTTGTCTGCACATGGTAGACATGCAATGATCACAAACCCCTGCAGATGTTCTGCAGCCCCTTCGCCCGGCAGGTCACTGCCACTGCCCGACAAAACCAGGGCCGCAGAAAGGGCCCTTCTGAGATTAATATCCCATTTAAACGTTATTTTCAGGTCATATTTGTTAACAGTTGCCAGAATTCTACTCTGGGAAGGTTTCTGGGCTGTATTTGTGAATCACCTTCTGTATCTCCCCATTCGACCTCGTCTGCCAGAGAATGTGACTTCTGCTTCATTTCCCATGCTCAGTTTTGCGTGAGCTGACATCGCTGCTGCTCAGAAACCCACGTGTGCCCCAAACCCACTGCTCTATCACCTTGCTGCTCTCCCTCTGCCTCTGCAGGCAGCGCAGTGACGTCTGCTGCCTTCAACACAGCCCTTCAGCGGGCTCGGACTCTTCAGGACACAATAAAATTCAGTTGCAGAGAGGAGTCCTTCCAAACCTCTCACTGTAACGTGGCTCTGGATTCATCACCTGCTGGAAGGATCTCTGAGTTCACATGAACTTTTTTCATGGTGCCCTGGTGAGCAGGCTAGTTTCTAGTAGGCTGTGTTAGGACAGACAGTTTACAGTCTTCTCCTCAGGTTCTAATAAAGGATAGAGAGCTGTGCTGTATCATGACCTATGTCAGCAATTAATATATTCTAAGCACCTATGGAGATGATATAATTAACTTCAGGCAAACTTCAACTTCTCACTTTTCCTCCAGGTCACTAAATGGACTTATTTTAGGAAAAAATGGATCTCCAGGTTCCTCTACTAAATGTCAACAAGCCGTGAACTTAGGAAAGCAAAGTAAGAAAAATGTCTTTTAATAGAAAGGCTTCTCACTCTTTAGAAATCAAGTGGGAATCAAGCGACCTCACTCACTTTTCAAGAAATAAGAGCCCTTTAGCAGGCACCACATAAGTGTTGTTTGGAAGCTACGATGGAAAAGGTGTATTTAAAAAAAAAAAAAAAGCTACTAAATATTTTAAAGTTTTATAGTGTTCTCAGAGATGTCAAATTAGAGTCATATAAAGCAAGAAAATGGATAATATTCAATACAGGATATGATTTTCATAAAATCTAATTATAACACTGACACAAAAAAATATAACTGCTTTAGGGCCCCTTCACAGTCAGAGTGATAAATTATAAATAAATTAGGCCTTTTAATTTCCTCTTTTGGAGGAAGGGACAACAATGATGGTAAACCGTGAATTTATAAGAGTGGAAAGATCTACTAAGATAGGATACTATAACCCCTGTTTACATAGCAAGTTTCTTAGGAAAAGACTACTGAGCTTCCATCCAGGTCCTACGGACACCAGGCACTTACACCTGCAGGAGTCCAGCTTGTGGGACACTGCACCTTACTACAGGATGGTTCCTAAGTCTTAGAGAAATCTGCAACCCTTCTGCTCCGATGCAAGGTTAACTGGAGAGCATGGGAAGCACTGGCCCGGAGGACAGGATGCACGCAGGAGCAAGGCTAAGACTCCAGACTAATTTACTTGCAGGTGCAGGCAATAATTTGTTTTATTCTCTGCAGCACGCCTAATTCTTGTAAGTTGGTACCTGCAGGTTGGATTTGGGCTGCTGTTTGCATTAGATTTTCCAGGTTAACACTGCTTAGCTGTTCAAGAGGGCTGCAATATATTGCACAGCGCAGGTGAGACTTATTTAGCAATTCTGATGTGTTCATAATGTTCATAATGCCAGGAATCTTTACAAGACTTTATGAGCTATCCAAAGAGAGCAGCGGTGAGAGACACTTCCAAAAAGGGCTCAGCTGTAAAGTGCACATTTACGAAATGCCACGCGTTAGTGCCAGCAAGCTGCTAACTCGCAGCATTCCAGTTACATCTGCTCCGTGCAAACCGTCTCCCCTGCAGTGTCCTGCCAGCCAATGCCCTATTCCCGTTTCCCGCCCGTCTGCCGTGTGGGCACAGCCCCGTTCCCGCCTCACGATGGACACGGGGCTTCAGCAACCCCCGCGGCTCCATCGGGCAGGGGGATTTTCAGCCCCTGAGGTACTTCTGAAGTGGCTAGGCTGAACCCCTAGGCTGGTTTCTCTCTGCAGGGTGCAGGGGGCACCTTCTGAGTCAGAAGTGCCCTGTCAGTGCCATAAAGTCCCATGAGCAGAGAAGGTGGCAGGAAGACTGACATGGAAGCTTCCCAGTTTTCCTTATTGGTGTGGGCAAATTCCTTCCCCTCACACCCCAATAACAAGCTAGCATCAGTCTCTATACTCTCTCCCCTGCTTGTATTTTATATTAACCAAAGCAACCTTGATGGACAGTTAAGACTCTCCTAAATCCATTATTATTCCAGCAACCTCCATTTTCCTGCACCTCTGAGCTCTCCCCTGCCGTCACGCTCGCTTGTCACGTTATGTGTGACGCTGAGGGCGAGCTGCAGGCACTAGTATTTTTATGTATCCTACAAAATGCCTCGTTCAGTACCACAACTTGGAAATGGCCTATTTATAGAACACTTATCAGCACAGCACTTAATATCTCTAAACCTTACTACATGCTCATATATATATAACGCAGAAATATTCCACCACCCCACGTAAACGGGGTGTCAATCCTTGTAAAGCACATGCAGGGAAGACCCAGGACTAATCAGAAGACTAACAAAATCCAACTAGAGGTACAGGGGGGCTGTCTGAAGGGCTGCTTTTGCACTGCTGATCAAATATAACCCTCTGGGACAATCTATATGGTACCATATGTAGTTTTACCTTTCTATAAAGTTACTTTAAAAATCAATTTAAAAAAAAACAATAATGGTAGTTGAACTCCCAAAATGTGACCAACTTTATTCCATAAAATCCATGTATTTTTGTTGATATCTATTCTTCTAAAATCAATTAAACAAACAAAAAGAGTATTTTTGCAGTGTTTGCTGCAGTTTTTATGCTAAATTAACAGATGGAGGAAATTAATTTCCTCCTGTTATCTACCGAAAGAGGAGTAACAAATGCACAAGACCCCGGAGACCCTCAGAGCCCCAGCGCACTAACCCTGTCCTGAACGGACCACTGCAGCAGTGGGAAAAGGCAAATTCAATCCTTTTGATGCCGAGTCTTTCCTTGTCTACCAGGAATTTGGCTGATGACACCCATTTATTTTACTTAGGCTTATGATTAGTCAGCAGTCAGTGACAAGCACTGCATCACGGTTGGAAGTGAAGTGAACTTTGCTTGACTCTGTCTCCCATGAGAGCTATGCAGGATGCAAAATATTCCGATTGGTTCAGATTGGTACTGCAAAGTTACTTATATATATATA
>JAVCKT010000174.1:0-15019 GCA_032273925.1 Rhynchotus rufescens | reverse complement strand
AATTACTGATAAGGGGCCGGGGCATCACATTCACCTCTTTCCTTATGTTTTTAAAAAAAAAAAAAAAAAAAAAAGACATTCTATGAACTATCTTTTTCCTCTTCTTTAGCTAAGGTTTTAGTGAAACCCCTTTCCAAGCCCATTCACTCAGCCACAGTTTCATAGTTTTCCCTAGCTGTTTCAGATGCATGCGTGGTTTTGCACAGGGTTTGTGGATATATCCGCTGGGGGGAGGCAAAGTTATTTTTAGACATATCCCAATGCATCATGGTGTTTATGTAGAAAATTTTGAAACAGTTGGTCAGATAAACTTCGACTTTTACCATGTTAGCACATGAGTGGGAGCTGACTCACATTTTTATTATCTGAGTGGGTCTCATGTACTGGAACCATCATTTCCAGTACTCATATCTTTCATTTCTCACATCATCATCTCTTCCTCTGCTTTTCTCTCCCACACATAATTCAACTTTCAAATTTCTTGAAATAAGAAAGGGGAAGAAGGGGAAGAAAGGACATTCTGTTCATTTTAGAGGTTAAAAACTGAGAAGTGGTTGCAGGGAGATAGATAGCAGGTAGATAATATTTTCCAAATAATTTGTGCAAAGGAAGGAATTTTGCTTGAAAGAATCTGGAAGACACAAAGGGAAGCCCCAGCAAGCAAAGATTATCACATTTTTAAGCAAGAAAAACTACTTCTAAGCTTTTTAAAATTAGGTAATTATGAACAACATTCAATAGATTTTTATTTTTTTTTTTTTCCACAGAGGTATTTTCACTTGAACATTAACATTTCTGAGACTTTTGTTGCAGGAGATAAGTAAATATGGAATCATAAACTTGGAAGACAACACAGGACATCTTGCAATGTACATTCCTACCCTAGCACAAGACCAGCTATAACTTTATCAGTTCTTCAAAAGAAAGACAAAACTGATTTTGTTTGGCCACTGAAATTGTCTCATTTCAGCGATGGAAATGAAACAGCTTTCCTGTCTCAGTAACTGATTATTCTGTTAAATTGTTTTTAACAGTTTGTTAAAGTGTTAAATTTTTCTCTTTTTTAATGTCCATTCAAAACCACTCCTTTTGCTATAGCCACCATTGGTGTAAGGAATGGAGTTTTTCTTTTAGTATTGTCACTTATTATTATGGATGACAAAAAACATTTTTTGAGTAAGAGGTGACTTGAACTTAAAAAAAAGATCCAGTATTTAAGACTTCAAAACATGAGATTTTTTACTTTGCTTTAGTGCACTTCTCCACTTAGTGGTTTTAGTCAAAAGTATAATGAAAAAAGCTGCCTTTAAGGTGTCTTAAAGCCAGTGCCAATAAATCAGACAATGCAGACTACTCTCATGAGACTACAAGGCGGATTCCTGGACCAGTATGGTTTTAGAAAAGTTAAGCTTTTGGATTCTTATCTAAACCAATCTATTTGAGGTTCACCCATCACTTGCTAGTAGTCTAGCTTTTTAC
This sequence comes from Rhynchotus rufescens, assembly GCA_032273925.1. Classification (NCBI taxonomy): domain Eukaryota; kingdom Metazoa; phylum Chordata; class Aves; order Tinamiformes; family Tinamidae; genus Rhynchotus; species Rhynchotus rufescens. The sequence continues at coordinate 13,540 of JAVCKT010000174.1, read as the reverse complement.
CTCCTGAGACTTCAGCTTAGATCCTTGTTTAGGTCACAGTGAAAATGAGTTTGGTGGTTTACATCCTAGTGGACTTCTGTCAACATTGAAAAACCACCATACAACCCTGCACAACTGGAGACCTTTGCTTGAAAGAAAGCCTGGACTGTAATAACAGAGGTCACTACAAACTGAGACACAAAGGAAAGCACTATAGTTACATGAAGAATTTCAAATAGCCCCTGACAGCGAGAAGCCCAGTGCCGACTGATTAAATTAATTAGTGGCCTAATGAGGACATACTGCTTGTCCAAACACATGTAATTCTGAATCAGTAACTTGACATATTATCCAAAAAAATGTGATGAGAACCTAATAGTGAGCAATGATCTACAAAAGAAACCAAACTCAGACACTGTATTTTAAATTAAATGATTGGGAATATGCTTTACCGTCACCCTTACAGCTCATAGCTGCTAGGAAAATGATTTGTTGCCCAAAATGTTTCCATATGAAGACACATTAAAATGACATTAAAATGATATTGCTGACCTCAAGGGAAATACAAAAAATTTAGGAAAGTAAGAGAAAATGGCATGTTAGAGCAGAATATGGATTTTACCTTTATCATATGAAAAAAAAAGTCCTAAAGTAAAACAGAAAACTGCAATTAATCTCTTCCTTCTCTTTTTGTCCTTGTCACTCTCCCTTTTCTCCTTCAATCACATACATACACAAAAAAATCTTTGGCTGTGCTATAGTGCATGGACACAAAATAAAACCTCATATAAACAGGTGCTAAGCAGGAGTTTTTGCAGTTCAGTTTTGCAAACTGCAATGACAAAAAACAGTGAGAGCTTTCTCTTAACTCAAATGACAACAGGGATTTTCCTCCAACTTTCCTAAAAGTCCGCATGTGGTTTTAAAGCAGATATGAAAAGATTTTCCTCATGTAAGAATCTGAGAAGAATCTGTAGGAGAACAAAGAGAATGTTACTCTGGGAAAGGTCATGCTGAATTTGTGGCATGACTCATCATTAGAGACAAAGTTACATTCCAGAATCTCAGATCTTATTAAGTGAAAATAGAACAGCTATTTTATTTTATTTTATTTTATTTTATTTTATTTTATTTTATTTTATTTTATTTTATTTTATTTTATTTTATTTTATGTTTTTGCTAACATAGTTGCAATGATAAGCAATAATTTTGGAAGGCCAACTTAAGTAACATAAAACTGTTTTCCTGAGTTTGCAGTTTGCCCGAAACAAGACTGGAGATGTGTGGAATGCCACATTCAATAGCAAGTTAAACATGAAGGAGATAGTGTGATCCATGACATCTTAAACACTGCTCCCTGCTCTCCCCACCACCCTGAACTGTTAAACAGAATTTAATTCAAACATAGGAACTGTGGCACTTATTTTATCATTTGTTTCCAAATAAAAGTTTAAAAGATGTATTTTGCTGATGCTACGACTGCTTTAGCTATAGGTAGATTTCTGAGAAATTCAGAAGTTCAAGGTCGATTATGTCTGAATAACAGCTTTCCTATATAGAAAGATCTACTGTAACCTAATAAACAAGTTGCTACAATGGTTTTCATGGCAAAATGCCAGTTATGGAGCTAAATCGGAATCCACTTATCTAGTCCCTTGTGATAAGCCCAGTATCTTTGATAGTGCTAAACAAACAAACAAATAAATAAATACTAATAGAAGCAAGAGATAGTACCATCTCTTACCTTTTCTTAACGGAAAGTATTTTCCAAGGTAGAAAATTAAGCAATTCCTAACCCTCCTGCCATTAAAAAAGTGGTGAAAAGAAACTGAAATCATTCAAAAGCTTACAGAGACAGACAGAAAAATGGTTCTTACTAGAGCTGTGGAAGCAATAGTGTGGAAGGGAGCTAAGCTACAGCCGGAAAGCAACTTTTCCAGAAGAATCTGAAAATAAAAATGCACAAAGAAATTCAGTACAAAAGAAACCCTAGGACATAGCAAAAACAGCTTCTGTAGGAGTTTGGAAACAGTCAGATGGACTACTGAAGCACAGCTTTCAATGAAAGGAGCAGGGGGACCTCATAAACTGGTAAACACGTCCATGAGACTATTGATAAAATGAAGAAGTATCCTTATGGATTATAGTATTAAGATCTAATCATTTGACCAGGTATAGTCCTGACTGTTATCTTGAACATCCAGCACTGCTATCACCATTCACAAGACTCAGATAAGACTTTTTATTTTCATTCAAGGGATCTAACAGCTTATGGACTTCATTATCTTAGAGGAGAAGGCATGAAGAGGAGAGAGCTTGGACAAGTGGAATTTATTTTGATAGGTACATAAAGCTATACATCTCTCAGAAATTATGTTATAAAGGAGGATATGCATTCCTAGAAAACCATACTTATCAGAGATTACAATTAACAAAAGCACTTAATTCATGAAGGAATATAAATATGAGCAAGTTATACACTGCACTCGCTATTTCCTGGTTATAAAGCAACTCTTTACTGCAAACATTATTTGACAAATATGCAGAATGGGCACAAGTCAGAGTTACGATACTTGGCTTTGGCTTTCTGCAATTACCAAGATGAATTTAGATGAAACTGTTCTGCTCTCTGTGGCTTTAATGAAGACCACTTGCCTTGCCTAATCAAAAAAACAAGAAGTATATGTTTAAAACCCAAATATATCTTGGTTTAATGACGCACACAGGCAAAAGTTCTTAAGTGGGTAAACTTTCTTGCTGCATAGCCTCTGTGCACCTGTGCGACAGCTGGATTTAATCTATCGAGGACTGTATTTTAGAAGCCATTGCCGGATTTTAGGCTGGAAGCTAAATAGTGCCCCACCCAGTCATGTTCCAGTCCACAAACTACTTTTAACGTTTCAGCAAGGGTAGAACAATCCTGTGCTGTGGGTTAAAGAAATCCAGGAATGATTTATGCGTTGTTGAGAGTTGAAGGAGAAGAAAAGAAAACAGTGAAATTCAGCTGACGAGGAAGTAACCTAACCATCTAGTCTAGTGAAGCAAGATGAAAATCTGAACTTATCGATGAATGTGATGGCTTTTTGTGCTAGATTCATTACAGGGCAGCCATGTACAAACATGACTCTGATCCATATCAGCTATGTCAATAATACACACAATATCGTGAGAAGGGCTGTATTTCCTTCATATCTTTCAACAGTCACACATGCGTCTGTGTTTTAACAGTCTACACCAGCAAACACATATATACTTAGATCAGATACTCTGCCCAAAGATCCAACAGAAATATTCAAACGACAGAACAGTAAGCAAGGCTCTGAAGTCTACAGGCTTTCCCGTCAGTGATTTAGAAAATCTATCTTTGGGCACTTTATTTTTTTTTTCCCCTTCCCCTCTCCCTTCAATCATGGGTAAAATCCTGATACCACCGATCTAAGTGGAGCCAGGTTTTTAACCATTAGTCTTACCATACAAATCCATCTGTTAAACAGATGGCATGAGATCAGGGTATGATCTCATACCTTCTCAGGCACGATATCAAATCCATGCGATCACATCTGGAGTATCTAAGGCAGAAGATCTGAAAGGGACAGGGCCATCTCAGCACCACTGCTTCATCACGAAGCCACTTCTGGATTTGTAGAAGCAAGGCTTTCCCAACCGGACCATAGAACTGTTGTCTCACCTGCTCTACGCTAACTGAGACTTTGTGGCACTATTTCTATGACCAGTTGGACACGCTGATTGATTCTTTTTGTGGCACTACTATTCTAGCACACCCCACTGAGGATCATTAGACTGAAGAATAAAACACACTATAATAAAGTTAATCAAAATTGCTAGTGGAGAGGGGAAAAAAAAAAAAAGGATAGGTTATCCCAGAAGCCCTTACATCCTAGTGGTTAAACATTCATCTGTGGATGGGCCCCTGGATTGTGCTCCTTGTTTTGGGGACTAATTATGTGTGACCTGAAGACCCATCCCAACCACAGAGATTAAGAAACCTCCAATCCAGTGAGGAGGACAGAGTTCTGGGAGAAGCTCTGTTTCACAGCGAATAGGTCATTCAAGGCCTCATGAAATGTGAACAGGCTTTTCATTTTGATGAGGGAGGGAGGCTGGGAGACAAGCTGCAGTTGACCTGAAGCAAATGTTTTTTCTAAAAGTTTTGTTGAACTGGAAAATCAACTTTTCATAAACCCTCTAATCAACACAGGCTTTCATGTTAAATACCGATGAATGAAAACAGTAAGTATTGTATATTATGTTCTTTAGAATTAATACTATTTTCTTTCTTTGATCCACTTCTCCTTTGGAGTTAGCTTTGCTGACACTAAACTAAAGTGTGAGCTCAGAGGTATAAGGTGCACCTAATCCCATATGGCAGTCAATCCACAGAAAGGAGAAAACTTTCTCATTTTAGGAATTTAGCTATTAGTTTCTTTAATCAATCACAAAAAGAAAGATTTCAATCTGCATATAAACTAATGGTGAAACCAAAAGAAAATTACCCACACTGCAAATTCAGAAATATAACAGAAGCACATCCTCAATATGTGTTTCAGTGAAATGGCAGCTCTTTAAGTAGTGAAGGTTTGGGGTGAGAAGACGAAGTCAAATTCCCGCAGTGTGAGAATGTGCACATGCCAATTACATCTGGAAACACACAAATTGTGGTATTATTTGGAGTCTGAAGGTTTGGCCACAATGGAATATAAGAGAGTCTTTCTATCAGTGACAAGTCCTTTCACATGTCCTTGCACTGAAAAGAAAGGAATGCCAACACACCAAGTCACTTCTGCTTCTCCTGTCACCATATTTTTCTTTCCCATGCTCATCTGAGCCAGCTGTTACATTGTTCCAGCTCATCTTTATTTGAACAGCTTTATGGAATTCCGGAGCAGCAAGGCGTCCTGTGAGGTAATTCACATTCCAGCAGATTGCTCGTACCATCTCAGACATATTTCATCACACAAATTTACAAGCACATACAAATAGCTGATTTACAGACTGGCAATTGGTGGATGGCAAAGTCCTACAAGTGCAGATCCCAATTTTCATTTGGGCTTTATTTTTAATTTTCATTTTTTAAAATGTCCTTCAAAGCAAAATTTAGCACATTATTTCCTTAACTAAAAGCTTTCCACATTTTCCTCTTTACAGAAATTCCTAAGAAGCAATTTTGATGCAGTTGTCAGCTTTATGCAAAACTCTTTTTTAAATGGTAATTTGGTAATTTGAATGGTTTACCATGGTAAATGGTAATTTGAATTAGTTTAAATTAGTTTTAGTATTAGTTTTGCAACTGCAAAACAAGAAAGAGACAGAGTCACTACGGATATGATATTCTGATATTCTCTTCCTCCTGGACTACATTAAACTGCAGAGCTTTAGACATAAGCATATAACTTATCTGAGCTGAAATTTAGAATTTTAAAATGTAAGTACACCTTTCATAAAAATGCAACCTACACAAGTCAGACAAAATTTTCAAGTAGCCCCATTTTTTCCACTATGCCTGCACAAGACTCCAATCTTCTCATCAGAGAAGAGCATCTTGAAACTTTTCTCATGCAAAAGTCTGCTTGGGAATTACAGATTGGGAGCTCCTAGGCTTAAAATCCCCATAGGGACCTGAGCAACCCAAAACCCACTTCCTATATTGAATTTAGTGCAAAACACAAGATATTTAGCAATTCTTCTTGTTTAAAGAAAACATTCATATTTGGTATACCCTCCGAAATGAAATCACAGAGTAGCAAGTTCAAATTACCTGAAGGAAGGAAATTCATCTTCAAAACAAATGACAGCAGAGATGGTATCAATGTGTGACTAGATTCACAGAAAATTACAGCATAAAAAAACAACAAAATCCAATCTAAAGGATAATTTAGAGGAACAATGGTTACCTTCCCACAGAACATTGCCAACACCCTGTGAATTTAGCAATAGAAAGTTTTAAAAATCACAGCTCTGCCTACACACGTCTTAAATTAAAAATATTCACTTGACAATGTTTCTGTTTCACCTACACCATTAAGGGCCTTGTCTGTATTGTCCTTGTCAAGGGTAATGGAACTGTGAGAACGTTTCAATTCTGGCCTAGCATTGCAAAATAGGTGACAGGAAACAAACATAAAAGGAGAACTACAGCATTAAAAGATCTGCTCTCATACATGCTGGAGATGTCATCTTGTTTCTACGGCATTGCATTTAGCTCTGCTCTCCTATCCCACTGCACTTCATCTTGCCATGCAAAGTTCTGCAAAGTAACTTCAGAGAGCATGGACAGATGTTTCCAGTTTTGTCCAGTAGCATATTACAAAAGTATAGAAAGCAACTGAAAGTGAAACAGATTTTCTCTACTAGCAAAAGCACATCATGCCATACCACAGACAGATTTGCTTATGTCTGTCCAGAGAAGGCAATATAAGTGGGCAGTTTCCAAATCAGTGAAGTTATGCTGGGGTTCCATCTGCTCACAAAAGTTTTCTTTAACCTCTCTGAAAGCCTTTTATTGCCTTTTATTGTCTGCTATAGAAAAAGAAAAAAAAAATTAAGTAGAAATACTGTGAAAGGCAATGCAAAATACTCCTGACACCAAGGAAAGCAATACTCAGCTTGTGAACTACTGCACTCTTAAATTAACTTACTCCAGGAAAACACTAGTCATAACTATTATTTCAAAATAATTCATCTTTAGATTTCAGGGATGCCCTTCTACTCTGACATCTGGGAAACCACAAAAACTCTGAAAAAAGAGTAAGATAAGTTTCATATCCTTAATTCTCATTTAAAATTCCAATGGGTTAACACAATAGATTTACTCATGTAGATAGAAGTTTAAGACCTCATTAAAAACTCAGTCCTGTTTATATCTTCCAAATTGTGCTAAAGTTGCGAGACTTAAAAAAGACTTTAAAAAAAGAAAGAAAAAAGAAAAGAAAAAGAAAATGTGGCCTTCATTCTTGCTCCAAGTATGCTTCAAAAGAATGAATGCTACATCTTCCACAGCTTTATTTGAGTGGGAGACACCAGTGCTGTTTGGGCAGTAGGAGCATTAAGGCAGTGACTGCTGTGAGCTACAGCTTCAGACACCAAGAGTTCCCTGTCCTACGGAAGAATAACGATTATGAGACACTGCCAGCCTAGGACAACACAGCCCCAAGTTATCCAGTGGACACCAGCACTGCAGAGATGGAGGCAAAAAAGAAATGCTGAGTGTCTGGCCACAGGAAGGTGTAAGAGTGTGTGCTACTGAACCCACGTCCTCGCCGCTGGGCCGTTACCTTCCCGACACAGGAAACATAACTCCTGTATGAAATTACCACCAGCCTGCAGATTACGCACACCTACGCAGGCAGTCGCATTCCATATTGCAAAATCTTGATCTGCACGACGGAAAGCAGTTCTCTTCATCCAAATCCTCCCTCTTGCCAGAGGCGCCAGGCACCTCTCTGCCCACTAGGCCTTGCTCTCCGTGCTCAGGCCATCCATCTCCACGTAGGTTCAGCTGACGGGTGCAACTTGTATTGGCAACCGCCAGCCCCTATCATCGCGCTTCCCATGCGGCTGCTCCTAACTCCAGGCCTCTCTGGAGCGCCAAGCCTTCAATCAAAACAAATTGTTTGTTTCTTTCTGACCACAAGAAGAAGTCTGGTTTCATTGTTTGCTTTGGCTATGTTGCCCGGGTAAAAACATGCTCTAATGCTAGGAACTCCACTCAGCCTTCTCTGGAGTTAAAGCCATAAGGTTGCTGTTTAAAGTTCTGACTGACAAAGCAAAACAATTCACAATAGCTTCCAAGGCCACGGCGCTCATCGAGTAACCCTTCTCGGTGTGCTTTACTGGTGCTGAGCTCTTATGAGGTGAAGGAGAAGACATTCACTGAAGGGCTTCAAAGGATGGCATGAGAAAGGTGTTTCAAGGACAGTGTGGTGCACTACACAGTTATACTTGAGCTAGCTTGCTAGTGGAAATCAACCTTGCGGAGAACATGGTGGGGTTCCCGAGGGACCAGTTTGCTCCAGCTTCTGCTCTCTAGCACTCAGGTCTCCTCAGAGAGCACTAAGCTGCCCTACAGTATAGGTGTACCCAGGGGCAACTAGTTGTTCTTCCCTAACAAAAGTTCCAGGACAGAAAGAAAAGTAACATTTAGAAAACTCATCCTCCATGCTCTTACTTGTCTTAACTGTGGAAAGAGCTATCATGAATTACCCCCTTCCTTCACACGCCGTGCTCCAATGTTGCTCTCTTTGTCTACCACAAGCCTTGGCTCCCTGGTACGTGTCCTCACCCTAAAAAAATGCAGAAACATAAGAGATATGCCCCAGTGCAGGTCTGATCGAATAACCAATGGAACCAAAGGAAAACTAGACTGAATGAGACAAATCCATGAATTTAAGCACTCTCATCTTTTGTATCATCTAATGCGATGTTAGGGCATTGTAACACAATGTGGTTCCCTCAGGGAGGACTGTGAGGGACTGGAGCCAGTGACCCAGGAGGTCCCATTGCTTCCCATGCTCTTCTTTCCAGACTCCTTTCTTGCTCCATTTATTGCTCTCCTCAGCTGCCGCACATCTAAATTTAGGCCGTAAACTAATTTTAACTGCAAGCGTCATGGGGCTGCCCCTTTGAGTTTATAACACACTATAGGAGCAGGATAACTAAAACACAAATGCTTATGTAAATTTATCTTTGATTTTATAATCAATTTAGCTCACTAATTTGTTGCAGAAATAGGCTGAAATAATGTGCCAAAACTTTTACTGCTGCTGCCATAAAACTGACAAGCATAGGTTTTCTGGTTTTGTTTTTACTTCCTTTCAAATGCAGTAACTTCCCTTTTCATAAAATGCCAATATATTCTTTTAAAACTGTCAGGCTGCCATCAACCTGGTCATGATCCAGTGCCAGGCCATAGCCAGACAAGATAAGTTACAAGGTACTCTTCTCTCTGCCAAGCAATACAAAGATATTGGCACCTTTCTCAGAGCTGCAAATCAGCTCCAAGGGCCACAGAACTCAGAAACTTAAGAATAATTTCTTCCTCCTTTTTGTTTCTCGCCTTGCAATATAAGTGGTGTGCTGCAGAGAACTGATTGTTTTCATTAACAGCAGTCTGGCTTCTTCACTTTCTCCAGGTCTTCTTCTCCACAAAAGTTCTGGATATGATTTCAATGCAGTTGAGGATACCCTCCCCCATCCAAGTTACACACTGGATTCCTGAAGACTGGTTTCGAGGAAATGCTACTCCAGAGATCAAATGCAAAGCAGCTGCAGACCTCTGGCATGGGAGCCTACACAAAGGCCACCAAAATGGGAATCACTGTCTCAGCCTGACTGGAAGTGAATCAATAATCCTGTTCAGGAAAGGAAAGATCAGCAGTCCTTTATATCATGTAGAAAGATTAGTTCAAACACCACGGAACTTGGGTATTAATCCCTTTTTTTTTTTTTTTTTTCCACATAGGAGGGACTCTGCAGATTGAATTAAAAGTCCATTGCATTCAAAGTGCACCACCAGGTAGTCAAATTCTTTAACAGAGGTAATCTTAACACAGCTCCGCCATTCTCTTTTTTCACCTTCTGCTTCCCTCCCTTTGGATTTTGAAGAGCACCAGCCTCTTATTCTTATAGCTCTGAAATAGCACCAGGATTCGCAGTGAAATCAAGCGTCTTCACACTGTACTTACTATTCTCCTTCTGCTTATTGTAAAGCCTAGAGCCTTGTGCACATAAACAATGTGTTGGAAGAACAAGAAGACTCAGTACTGTATAATCATAAAATTTACAGTCAGCACTGCAACTTTAGCATACCAGTTATTCTCATACCTATTTATTAAGCAGAATGGTACTTCTAGTTTGCCAAACAGAGGGGAAAAAAAAAAAAAAGTTAGCCTGGAATCTAATGGAAGTCAAGCTCATTTTGATTTTGCTTATGTACCACGATCAGTAACAGACAATCTCGAGATCAGCTCTGCCCAGAACTCAATGTGGACAACAGCTTGTTTCCAACAAGGTAGTCCAAGAGTAGTCCAAATTCAAGGCAGAATTTGCATCCACAGGAGCAATGTAATTACCAATGGTAGAGCTCAATGCTTTTGCAACATTCACAGGAATATAAAGTAGTAAATATTAAATTCCTTCACTGCAGTAAGAATATAGGGATATGCTATCAGGTATTGCTGATAATGGTGTACAGAGTAATGGGTATAGAGCGATAATCTTATGGAGTAAGGGTGACAGTTTTTTCAGAATGACTTCTCAAAGTAGGAATATCCTTTGGATATTTCCAAAGCACTGAGTTAACTGAAACTACTATTACTGATAATTGGTTATTAAAAAAATATAGATGGGCATCCACATAGAGTACTTGTAAATATGCCCATACAATAAGTAAACTATTCCTCACAAAATATCTTTCTGACAGCTTGGATCATCACTGAAATTTAGTCAGCTCTGGAGTCAATATAAACTATTTAGTAATAGACAACAGCCATTTAACAAAGGTTTTGGCAAATTATCCTCTCTGGAAAACTTGAATAGAAATTTACAGCAATAGGATACAAATCCTCAGACTGTTGATGGATGCATATTTCTAACGTTCATAATTCCGATGTCGTCATCCATTAATCCAGCACAAGGCATCATGAGAAAGGTGGTTTTTCCAGTCATGTTTAAAAATCACTGACCCCGAAGCTTCTATTATTACTAGAGGGGTGGCAGCTAAATACCAAAGCAGCTTTGTTTTAGCTATTTGAAGTTTGAGAGAAGCACATGAAGACGACAGTTAAAGTTCTGCAAAAGTGATTCCTAAGACAACCATTCTGGAAGCATAAGAAAAATGATTAAAAACAAGAGAGAGAGAGGGAGAGGGAGAGTCACACAGCTCACTGAACACACAGAATGACCTGGGAGTTTGTCTAGTTCTACTCAGGAGCCCAACGAAAAACTCAGTAAGGGAAAATGATATTCAATAAGGGAACCATATGAATATACAGCTTACATGCCATCTAGATAAGAGATATTTACCTTCAGATAACTTCAAATTCAAGGGCTGAAATCAAGTATTTCCGGTCTCCAGCACTCTTGTGGCTTAGACCAACATCTGAATTGCTCCACTCAATGTAGTGGGAAAAAAATAAAAATCAAACAGATCTTGAGGTACCTTATGCTCTAGCTTGATCTGTTACGGATACAGTGCAAGATAAAGATAAAGTATATTCAATAAGGAAGTCCTCAGGCAATCTTCTGACTGTATAGTACTCCAAACAAAGTAGCCCTCTTTTTTTTTTTTTCCTGCTCAGTATATTTCATCTCAAGTATTTAACTAGAAAATGGGATTATATTAAAAAGAAATTTCCAGGGACAGTTGCACTTCGGCTGCACTCCAAAGCTCAGTGTAGATTATTAGACACAAGCTATGATCATGGAGAAACCAAATTTCCACTCTTCAATTTATGAAGTATAATTAGTCATAAATCTACATGGAAAAATACTTTAAAAAGATTTCAGTGGTTAAGTAGCACCTTCCTTTCTGATGACATAATGCTATTCTTTATTCCAAATCCAACCTTGCTCAATAGTTGCTTCTGATATTAAAGGGCAGTCTAGTACTACGAAGAAATATTAAAATTTATGTAAAATTAGATTTTACATGCTCTTCAAGGTATCTTTAAAAAGTGGTAAAGATTGTCTTGGTATACTTGGAATCCAATTTCTTTGCTAATACATAAAAAGCAATTAAAGGCTTCATTCATCTAAGGAGCACTAACTCACTGGAAAGATTTTTGCTAGATAATCAGGAGAACTCAATGAAAATGTACCCGATAGATTTCAGTGGGTCAACACCAGAATCATTTTCTTCTTAATCTCTCAGCTAGTCTCTCTGAAAAGTTTTCATAATCCTGAAAAAAGAGGTGGACAAAACAAGAAGTCCTTTCTGCATAGAGCAGCTACCAAATGCTCCAAGGCTCTTGGTCAACCGTGGTGCAAGAAAATGGGACAAAGATAAAAAGCTCAAAATCTCTCCTTTAAATGCTTTGCCTCTTCTAGGTGAATGAAACCTCATGTTAAGTGACCACTGGGTTTGTGCCAGACCTGTAATAACATTGTTTACAAAAGACCAGTCTAGCTGCCCTTGTAAGTAAAAAATTCATTCTTCTTACAGATATGTCATATGGTATTGGATCCATGGACGCTGAGTATTAATTACAAACAAGGCTCCAGGTACTGTGTAAATACAGAACATAAATTTGGTCTCTACCTCAAAGCACGTCCAAAGCAGTAGCTGAGAAACAACAGGTAGATTCAAGCCGACAGTTAAAGGACAAATGATACACAGGGACAACAGAAAAGGCATTAGGAATGTGCCGGCAACTCACTGTCAGCACAATGCCTTCCGTAGGTGTTCTAGTGGAGGAAAAGCTCTAGGAAATTTCTGAAGGAAAATCATGTATGTCATTTTGTATGACTAAAGCAGAATCTTCTGAAATACGAATAGCAGCCTGACAAATTTAGTATGTGGCTATATATATATATTTTTTTCAATAGTCTTCACTAAAGCAGCTCATAAAATGTCATCAGCATACCATGATCATATGGTGGTATTTTTTAATTTATTTGTTTTGACACTTTGGTCTTTACTATTTCCATATTCATTAGCATCAATGTTGAACCAATTCTTCTTTATTTTGGCAGGCAATCCTTTATTATCACTCTAAAACTCCGAGTTTGCTCAGAAATGTCATCATGTAATTTGGATGACAGCCAGGCATATAAAGCCACCTCTTACTGAAAGTTATGAAAACAATCAATGGACTTTGGAAGGGACATCAGGTAAGTTCAGCTACCTAAGTCTTACAAAAAAACAGCAAACACAAGGAGGAGATGGTGTGGCACAGAAGTCTTACACAAGCTAATTTGCCTGCTCAACATTTCTCCCATTGACGTGTTGTCACTCAAAATACACTGATGAGCAAAGATGTGCCAAGTGTTTTGAGACTGATCTATTTGCAAGCTGATTTGGTCTTTAGGTATAGTTAACACACATCTCAAACAAAAAACATTCTCATGGAAATTTCAGAGTGATATCTCATAAAACCCACATACCTTACAGCTAGGAGTTAACACTTGCCACAACATAAATGAGAGCATGAAAAACCTAAATATGATTTTAAACAATTAGCTAGTAACTCTTTAAACACATAATTTGCCTTGAACATGTATTCCATTTTTCCCCTTGCTCTAACAGCATAGCAGGGCTCACAGCAATATCGTGATGAGATTCTCCACTTGAACTCCCAGGCAGCTGCAATCTCTCACAATCTCTTCTTTTTTTGCTTTGAGATCCTTTGCCTCAATAAGAAGGGTGGGGCAAGAAAAACAGAGCAAGAGCAGGAGCAGGAGCAGGAGCAGGAGCAGGAGCAGGAGCACGAGCACGAGCACGAGCACGAGCACGAGCACTAGCACTAGCACTAGCACTAGCACTATCCTTTACACACCTGCAGCTGATCATGAATGAGGGTTATCTTCCTTTCAGAAATCCTGAATG
>JAVCKT010000172.1:0-10869 GCA_032273925.1 Rhynchotus rufescens | reverse complement strand
TGAAGACTTTTTTTTTTTTTTTTTTAAGTATACTTACTCTACATTCTTCGTCCATTCAGGAAGATTACTCCATGTCATAAAGACACAGTTTGTCAAAATAGTGAGCATAATGAGCATGCTGAATAATGTTGACCACAGTTAAGGAACATACTCTTTTTTTAATGCTGAATTTGCATCACATTAAATATGAGCAGCTTTCCAGCCTACATAATATTGACAACAGACATGATACAAATCACTAATATCATAATGTCATAAATAATGAATGACATAAAGATGTTTCATGTTAATGACATCAGCTATAACAATAATTAATTGAGGTATACATGTTGTGCCTCTCCTTTGAATTTAATGTCAGTTGAAAGACAAATTTTAGCTCTGATTCACTGTGAGAAATAATTAAGAGCAGAAACACATTCAAACACATTTAAATTCTAAAACAAGCAATCTAGCGTTAAATATTTAAAAAGACCAGTAACAATTTTTAACAAAATGCTTCAAAAAGGATATGAATGAACCAAGATCTTAATAGCCAGTCTTCGAAGAATATTGAAAGGAGATAAAAGGTACAAGGCAGATGTGGCACTGAACCTGAAGATTGTCCTTCCTTTATTCAATACTATAAATGTCTTTGAAAAGGAAAAAAAAAGGAAAAGGTTAGAAAATTCCATTTGGATGACTGCAATCTTCCCATGAAGACAGATGCTGCACTTGACATGGATCTATGTGACATTCATTTTCAGTAGAACTCTGAAAGCAAATATTAGGGTCTAGATATTGATATCAGCAGTAAAAAATATCCATGCCTCATCTCTGCATTGTTAAAGAAAATTTGCATTACATAAATAAAAATTAAAAAAAAAAAAAAGGAAAGAAAAAATTAGTCCCTTTTAAGCATGAAAAATGAATTCAGACATATTATTTACACTTGGCATCAAGCTTGGCTGTGCCAAACAGAGCACCTAATTACTCATTTCTGGATGGTTACTATTCTCACAGGAGCACCCGTTTAAACCTTTCTTGATGACAAGAGACATCCTGGATTTCTAAAGTTTCCTTGTCTACTTATCATTACAGTAAGATTATTACAAGTATCAGTTGCATAACCATTTTAGATTTGGATTAGGAGACATAATCAAACAGCAATGTAATGAAATCTTAGTTCAATCTCTGTCTTAGGTCTGTTCTCCTTAGGAAAAACTAATGCCTGGAAATGGGCATGTTTTAACATTGAATACTTCTCTCATACTTTCCTGTAAAAAATAGGTTGTTTGACAAAAAAGGTCATGACCTTGAAACAACGTCGTCTCACTAAGGCTAGTTTTCAATATTAAATGCTAAAAGAATACTGCTTTCACTGAGCTATTGGGTCATGTGATACTAATCCGTTGACTGTACTTTCTACCACTGGTGCAGTGGCCCTGAAGCAAAATCTCACATACGGAACACATATGTGCGACACCTCACATTGCAGTGAGCACTAACAATAATTTCTTGTGCCCCTATCCCCTCCTCTCCCACCCCAACTAAATTATTTGCTTTTTTTTTTTTTGCATAACAAATATTTTGTGAAATTTCAAGGAATGTTTGATGTTAAATCATTTTAAGATACGACAATGTATTAGCCCTTTAGACAAAGAAGATCTGTTGCCAGACTTTACAATAATGCTGGAATTCTTTCGATTATTTAGAATCTAATACTTGAAAAAAGAAACATACTTCATTAGAAATGTTCAATTAAACTTCCTACTAGCCCATATCTCAGATAATGGCTATGTTTCCTAGAATCTCCAGGAATGGAGAAAACAAAGGCAGAGGAAGCTGACTATTTCAACACTGAATCGTATTTGAAGAGTTTAAGTGACATCTAATGCAAAAACACTAATACAAAGAATCATGGTAGTGAATCCTTAAAAACTGTGAAGTAATTTAAAGTAGAAAAGTGATCATCACATTTATACTGCATTCAAAATAAGCAGTTTTGAATTAATGAACATGGTATTACAGACCATATAAAACTTTTGCTACAGTGGTTGACACTTGCAATATAGCCCAGGGAGAGTATTTTAATTACGGTTCCAATAAAAACTCACCTTTTTATTGCTATAATATGGATCCACATCCTCCAGAGGCTCAGACACCATGTTTTGAGGAATATCACCATAAATGAATGGCAGCGTTTTTCCTGCCTCCAAATCATTACTTGGCTTTGGATGATTTTTTTCATGGACACCTTCCTCTTTATGCTCGTCTTTGTCATTGTCACCATCAGGCCTCTCATCAGCGATACGTTTTTCAATAGCTGCAAGAGACTCTCTGGTGAAATAGCAGAAGCTGTCAGGTCCAGGTGGTACCAGCATTGCCTGCGCCATCTTTTCATTCTGCAAATTCTAAATGTTTGTAAGCTCCTGTGTAGGAAGAGCCTAAAAGAAAAATTAGGGAGAGGAGGGAAGGGAGGGAAAGCACAAGAGAGGGAGGGAGAGGGGGAGAATTAGGAAATCAAAGGAACGCAACAGCAACAAAAATTTCCCTGAATTCATAACTTTTGCTATAGATATCATTTATTTTCAGTTTAAATAATCACCCACAGGTACTGTTCAAACCAAGCCTCACTTTCCTCTTTCCTATTTACAAAACACTGAAGTAAGAAGTTAATTGTCCAATACTTAATAAAAAAAAAAAAAAAATAGCTACCTTAGCTTTAGCAGCTAAGAAGAAAAAACATGAAAGGACAAAAAATGTGGCCAAATTTGTGCAGAATTTATTGCCAACTCAAGACAACACGAATGTCACAACAAGAAGTAAAATATTTTCATTTTCAGTCCAAAGTCCCAAACATATCTTATTACAAAGAAAAGCAAGACTTATAAACACAGTTTGGTGCTGTTCTTTACAATAGCTATTTACTGCAAACAACAGTTAGGTAATTGTAAAATATGCATTTATTTTAAAATCTGGACCTGTACCTTCAAAATCCCATAAATTTGTATTATGGAGGGAGACAGAAAAAATTGAAGACACACTTTTCCTATCATTTCCAATAATTTTTGATAACAACACTACTCCATCTGGTGGCCTACACTATACTTGACTAGTGTTCATAATTCCCTCAAGACAGTATTAGATAAAGTTAAGTAAGTTTTCAATAGGTTCTTCCTGGGTTTCTCTTTTCTCAAGTGAGTGTACAGTAATTTTGCCAGGATAAGCCAGTTCTGGAAACACAGACAAAACAAGGAAAATGAAATAAACTGAATATCACTTGCTGACATCTATAATGTTGTAGCGCTTGTCAATACTTAAAAAAAAAAAAATAATTCTCCTGCTCTGTGATTTTCTACTAGTTACTTTTAAATTTCCTAATTTCCTAATTGTGGTCAGTCATGTAAATTTAATTTTTAATCCATGGAAAATTCTAACTAGAAAGGGTCTTTTCTTTCATCAAGGAGGTAGCAGCACTAAGACAAATACCACCTTTTTTCCCCAGAAAAATATCCTATATACTAGCCAGTGTTCTATACGCTTTAATAGACTCTGAGAACTACGCTTTGATAAAATTGGCCATTTCTTTTCTGAGGGATGCAAGCTAACAGTTAATACTACGTATTCACCTAACAGTTATGTATAAAAGGCCTGTACGCAGTTACTATACAGAGAGGTCGGGCAGTTGCATTAACTCCAATGATGCTAACGATACAAGACAGCAAAACCTACAGCACTTAGGACAACCTCTATCTTAAATCCAAATGAAAGAGGAGCTGCACATAAGGTACTGTGCCCGAGAGAGTCGTGCAATCTGCAATGACTGAAGCAGCGGCACAGGAGCTGCTGCCCAGCCACCCAACACCGACCAGAGCGCCACGTCTGCCAGCAAGCACGGGCACACTCGGTAGCGTGAGAGACATTTATGCCAGGTTGTGTTGTGATGATTTCCTTCGGAAACAGGACAACCTGAAACATCTGAATGTAAAGGGAAGTCCTTTACTGAGTGACAATGGGTGAGCAGCCTACCATAACCTTCAGTTAGTCCTTTGGGGATGTATTCATTACTTGGAGAAAGACTTCACAAAATTTTTAAAATTGTTTTCTACTCAACTTTATGAAATCAGCTTAGGCTCTGAATATGATGCCTTGCAGACACTACTTTTTATCAAACATGCACTTGAAAAATGTCACTAAACTGCTATGCCTGGGTAAGCATTTAGGCTAAACTTACTCTTTAGAAGCCTGTAACACATAAAATTAGAAGTATATAACTACTCATTTTAGCAAATACCACTATGGCCTTGTGGCAGTTTCTCCTAGTTACAGATGCCACCAAAATAAAACCCAATCTTTCTGCTGATTGTTGATACTCCACTGGTTTATTCTGCAATGCTTAAGTGGTATCCTTAGGGCTGACATGAACTCCAGCAATTCTCTCTAGAGACACCACAGCTAATGACTGCAGAACATCCCTCAGTGTAAATATAAACCAGAAAAATGTTCTCTTCCAACACGTAACAGGAATCTGCTCAATTAATGATTTACTCTAATAACAACTCATGCTTGAAAAACAACAACACTCGTTAAAATATGAGTTATGGTTCAATTATCATATTTTCTACTCATATCTCCTTCAAATATTTCATATATATAATCTCTGTAACATTATGGGGCATCTTGATGCCATTTATAATGTTTCATCAGAGAAATCAGCTTATCCTGCAAGAATGGAGAAAAAAAAAAGATGCAGAAAGATGGACTGATTTTAATAGTTTGTGTCTTCTCTCTTCTGCATTCCTGATAGCTGCTAAATTACCAGCTTGAAGACTGAAGCTCCTCTCCCCCAAAACACACAAATAGGCCACAACAAACTCCCACTCCCAAAAAACTAACACCAATAGGAGAAGAAGTTCAAGCTTAGCTTGCAATAAGCTTTTAACCCAACATGGCTGTACAAGAACGCCTGAATAGAGGCTCCCAAAAAAAAGCAAGAGTTGGAAATGAAGGGTTATGATCTTACAGAACATAGCTGAGAGACTAAGATTGTAAAGTGATCTTTTGAAGTTTATTTTGATATGTATATTTATGTCATACCTATTTATTTTAGAAACAGCACAATTACTTTACAACTCTATTTTATAGGTGTGGCATGCAAACATTGCTTCTGCAGTACATTTTCCATCAAATTCTATTAAATCTGCTCCTATATGATTTTGCACATCAAAATCTAAGATTTTGCGTTTGAACTGACAGGTTATACTACAGCAATGGCAACAAACCCTAATACTCAGAAAATTTACTTCCCTTAAGTACATAGAACATTTATCTTCCATTTTTCTTCAGTTTTTGAAAGCTTAGGAACAGTAGACCTTATGCATGGGTCTGTTCTCTATATTCCTTAATACAATGATAAATTTTTACAATATTATTTTCAGTGCTCTTTATGCCTTATTGGCAATTACTACTGCATTCCAGAGTGGTAAATCTGAAACCTGAACATATTTTTCAGCTTACTGAAGAAGCCCTGCTAAGTTACTAAATCTCAACAGACAACATAACTTCTTATCCTTATGAAAAGTAATTAAAAATAAAGAGCTGCTGCAATGACAGTCTGGTGATGATGTGCACTGAAACTCAATTCAGCAAATAACCAAACTGGATGACTCATCAGCAAACCTGCATATATTTTATTTACTGTGCTCTTTTCTTGTGTTTGTACATATCAAATAACATGCCTCTTTTGGGGATATAAAATTGGACTAATGAGGCAAAAATTACATTGCTCATTGCTACTGTTATTAGTCAGTCATGCAGCCCTTGCTTTATTACAACTACTACAGAAGAGGCTGGTTTTATCTTCAGTACTGCTACGCTGTAGTCACCTGCTGAACAAGGGGCTGGCTATAATACAAATTTAGAAAGTTCTTGGAAAAGGGACAAATCTAGATAGCCTCTGCTGTTAAACAACAGTTAAAGATCTAGAATTCTTCCTTCTCTTCCCTCCAGATTTCCTGTTTGAATGATAACAGCACATAAAGCATTTGCCCATTATTCATCCTGAACATCAACGCGAACTAAAAGATACTTTAATTATTAATTGCTTTGAGTCTGAATAAATTAGACTTAAGGCACACTTCATCTCAGCAGCATTGCCCGTGGCAATGCAATATGACCAACTGCAACAACTCATCTTAACCAACAGGTTTTGCCATGCCATTTACGGGTGGGTTATTTCTGAAAAGTTTGATTCTGAAAACTATTTTAAAGACTACCTAAACATATGCCTACTGAAGACATACTGAACTTCTGTTTCTAATGATTCATTTCTTTAAATGTAACTCTCCTTACCTGACCTGCATGTTTTCCAAACAAAGCTATTGTAAACTAGTTATTTTTGGCTCAGGATATCACTTAAATTTAAGGTACAAATTCATATTAATACATAGAAAGCAGGAGCTTTCTCTCAAATCAGTACAGCAGGAAAGAAAGATGAATAAAAGTTATAGTGATCTTAAAAAAAAAAAAAAAAAAACTCTAAAATTATTCCATTTTTGGAAAATAGAGTGACCACTGATGCAAACTGATCTGCTTCTCTCCTTAATGTTTTTCATCAGGCATAGATCCCAGAAACCTAGTGCTAACTAGCCAAGCAAGCCAATCACTGATGTATCAAACAAGAAATTTTTGAGTAGAGCCAATACATCACCAAATGCAAAACTGTGAAAGGCTTTTATTATTAGCAATGCAATGAAAACCAGTCAAAATCATATGATTCACTTTGTCAGAAATATGACATATATGTACTTTTATACTATCCTTTGATAGTAATTCAAATTCAAGCTTCTTCAAGCTATTAATTCTTTTAGACTCTAAAGACAAGTTTATATCAGATTTGCTTCTATATTTTTCAGTTAAAAGAGTCTGACAGTCACTGATGCTTGCTCTATTTATAGATAAAATTGACATCTTTCATATTTCAATTGCCACCTAAATGATTTCTTTGAATCTTTTCTTTATGTCTAAAATAGTATAAGCCACTGAAATTTACTTTCACAGTTTGGGTGTGTATGTTCTTTTACAGATCAGATTTGCCTCTGTGAATCCTGGTGATTAGTCTCAAAGTTTCATTTCCATGTATTGGGTTTTTTTCCTCCTCATTCATTCTCAAGATTCTTCCTTCAATTTCCTGCTATACTTATGAGCTGTCATTAAATCAACTGATGGCAAGAAAGATTTGATATAGTTTCCAGCAAAAAGTCCTGTTAATATGTGCTGGTGACCTTTACTCCAGAATATGATTCATCTTTTAGGAAACAAAAGATGGCGATATCAAGGTAATTGCATTATGACCTTTTGCTTTATCATTTTGGATTAATTTTCTGTATGAATTCATGGCAAAGAGTCCATCTTTAATATGCAAACAGCAACTTGCCATTTTTCTAAGAGTGACAGTCAAAGCTTTTAAGTACAATTTCCACTCATTTAAATGAGAATGTATATGATAATGTAGCAAAACTCTTTGTTTTGATGCTTCATAAATAAATACATATAAAAATGTAGTATCTCCAGGGATAATACATTATAAGATACTGTAGCTGCCCTAGAAATTAAGCTATGATATAATATCCTTTCAATGTATGTGAGAATTAAGTTTTCAAATAACCAAGGTACTTGCACATTGTTTTGTTTCCTGTATTCATTAGCTTAATGACAGCATGAGGGAAAGGCAAATATCATATCAGCTGTAACAATATTATTTCCTTCTCACTGAACACTCACTGTTATTTTCTCACAATTCTTTTCAATTACACAATTTAATATGTAATTAAATTTGATTTAGGTATATGAACTCTTCAGAACATACTGTAACATACTCCAAATTAAAATCCCAAACACCTTTTGTTAAGTGATTCAGAAATAATATGAAGCAGATCCTGTATCACTTCAATCCTACAAATTGTAACAACAAAAATTCAGTGAAAATAAAGTGAAAAAAATGTTTAGATAAACACAACAGAGAAAAAAAAGAGACATAAAACATTTTAAAAGGATAATTAACAGGATTTTAAAGAGACTAGGGAAAAAAGAGTGTCAGATTGGTGTATAGCTTTGTTTGTCTGTTTAAGGATATAAATAAAAGGCAGAAATAAAGATGTTTTAAGAAAAAAATCCAAAAAATCCAAAAAACACATAAGACTTTCAAAATTACTTAGTGACCTTACTTTCAGCAAACACCTGTTAATATGCAACAAAGGAACTGCAGCAACATTGTTCCAAGTTTAGTTTAAAGCACAAATTTCTATATTTCTCTTACATCACCAGTGTGCTGTAATGATTCCAAGAAGTCAATATATAACACTGATAGAAAACAAGAGTGTTACAATGTTTTTGAATTAAATTTTTAGAAGTCCTCTGGCTCAGACTTTATCTTCACTGAATGAATGCAAGCTGAAAAAAAAAAAGAACATATCTTTAAAAATGAAACTGTGAAGAAGAGATCTGTCACAATATACCGAAGTACCACTTTAAAATGTTTTGGTCCCCCCAAAAAAACTACCAAAAATACATCTGCAAAATTCTTCAACATCGCAGTCACATCAGCAATGTTAAAAGTACTCACAGAACACACACAACTCGAACTCTTTAATAACATTCTGTTTTGCTCTCATCAGTCTCAAGCTAATGGGCGCTGTTCCTGAAGCAGCAGACACCACGCTCTTGATCCTCATCTCTTAATTTTAAAAATGCAGACTCTGTACAAAGAACTAATGTCAACATAATGCCCAGTTATGGAAGTTTTTAATGGCTACAAAACAGAGAACTTACAAAATTACTTGGAATGCAACAATCAAAAACCTCAGAACTTAGTCCAAGTTTTTAAATCAAGAATTCTTATTTGATTTAGTATATATATAAGCATTGCAGCTTTTAACATAATACCTAAAACTGATTATGCAGATCCTCTTGCTTAATGGATCATTGCTTTGAGGATGTTCAGCTACTATGCTCTCTAGCACAGCAGAATAAGCATAACTGTATACAGCATTATGTTACATGCCTAATGTTAAATTAGTTTTATCCTATTCAAAGCTACTTACAACTTCCATTAACACAGGAGGGAGAGAAAAAAAAAAAGCTTAATTATGTTTAATATGGTTAAGTTCTAGATCATCTTTATTACAAAGAGCAGGCATTTACAAATAAACTATGCTCAGAAGTTCTAAGCTTGTTGCTTAACATCTAATAAGCAAAATTTTATTTCTGAATTAACAGGTAAAAATTACAAAAACTGAATTTGCGGTGACTCATAGCTGCATATAAAATCAGAATAATAACCTTTTTACAATTAATGTGAGGTGTTTGGAGAATAGTTATGTGAAGAGACATTTTTTCATGTACAAAATGCAAAGTTACCTGTAAAATACAATGGACATGCAGACGAGTCACTATTATTTTGCATAAAGAAAATTGAAGAAAAATAGCACAGCTACACTGTCAGTCCAACATCAAGGACTGTATTAACCGGAGATGTTTCCATTTTTATTATTTACAGGGTTGTAAACAAAAAGACAGACCAAAAACAGTCTGTTTAAGACTGAAATGTTGATGAACAGGTCACAGGACAATATCTGGGGAAAAAAAGCGGAGCATCAGACTTCTCTTGGCATCCCTCAATCTTGCAACAAATTAACACCTTTAATAAGAGTAACACAGAAAAGGTCCCTGTTACACTGCAACCACTATCAGCCCATCAAACAAACACTCTGAAAGATTTTGAGCACTTTAATTGTAGGGAAGCAGATTAATGAACAACTGGCAGACGTCACTGGTAGACTATGCAAAGCCTGTGCAAATACATAGGGGAAAACCAAGTATTACCAATAAGTGAAATTAAGCAGACATAGTACTCTAACAGAGATTACAGTATTATGTTCTTTGATTTCTGAGTAACACTTGTCTTCTGACAGAAAATATTCAAAATCATTTTGCAAGTATTAATTACTTGCTGCTTTAATGTCCACAGAAGAAAACAAGCTCTAGGAAGTGCTGCATCTTGACTCCGGCAATGGATAAATAATTGCACTGGAAAATTCAATGATTCATCTGAGAAGTCTACAGCCATCTTCAGAATCAGACCAAAATTTCCTGGTGCTTAGCTTGGAACTATACCTTTCTTTTAGTCTTAGACCTGAATCTGCTTTCAGATTAATATAATCTGAACTATATTAGAGATTTTTGTAGGATTATAGTCCGAAAAAGACTTTTGAAAACTTCACTTGTGCTCTTTTTGACATAACGAGTCATACACAGAAATACTGGTAAACTCTTCTCAAATTATATATCATTTCTACCTTAACCGATATTTGTAAGAGCTTACTTGTGATTATTAACAAGATGACTTATCAAATCAGAAAGACAGCTAATTCTTAAAAAAAATAAAATAAAAAAAAAGCACATTTCCCTAGCTTTTTGATTAGGTAACGTTGTTATCAACCATACTATTTTAAACAATTCACAGAACAGGGATGAATTTTTTTATTTTTTTTAAGAAATAAAGATACAGAACAAATAGAAATTTCTATTCCTTTCGACATGTAAGACTTCTCTGCTCTGCACAGTAAAAAGGTGCTGAGCCTGAAACAACAAGTCTAATGATCTCTGTATCTACACAATTATTATTCACAAGAGGTTTCTGATCTCCCGCTGTGAGTTGTTATTTCCCCTAAAGTAGGTAACCTCTTTAAACTATCAATACTTTGCTTTCCTTCAGAAAAAAAGTAAAGCAGAACTTCTCACGTCCAGCACTTAGAACTTCATATTTACATGCAGTGATTGTAATTAATTATTAATATAATTAAAAGCAAGGAATAAATTATCTTTCTAAAC
>JAVCKT010000170.1:0-15437 GCA_032273925.1 Rhynchotus rufescens | reverse complement strand
ATCCAGTCTGTCCAGGTCCCTCTGGATGGCAGCGCAGCCCTCAGGGCTATCAGCTACTCCTCCCAGTTTGGTATCATATTTGTATACAAAGGTGGTTGAATGTTTCCTAAGAGTTAAATCAACTCCACTTACACTTTGTGTGACAGCTGCTCACAGTGTTATTACAGTGTGACCAAATGTCATCATCATTGTAGAAAT
Source organism: Rhynchotus rufescens (assembly GCA_032273925.1). Taxonomy (NCBI): domain Eukaryota; kingdom Metazoa; phylum Chordata; class Aves; order Tinamiformes; family Tinamidae; genus Rhynchotus; species Rhynchotus rufescens. The sequence continues at coordinate 15,239 of JAVCKT010000170.1, read as the reverse complement.
ATCGTCATCATTGTAGAAATCAAATATACAATCATAAGCCTAAGTGGAGAGAAGGTAGAAAAGCTGAAACAGAAAAAAAGCTTTTAAAATCTAAATTCACTTTTTATATGAGAAAAACATTGACATAAGAGGGAAAATGTCATCCAAAACTCTAAATGCATGAAGAGATTCATCCCTATCTGAAAACAGATACCTGATGACATTTTAGATGCCCTAATACCTTATGGAAGCTTGACTGGCCAAATATCATACGTTGTCACAATTAGGTTCTATATCATCCTTGCCAATCCTGGGTGTATGTTCTATGCTCTAAAGCATCTAAAAAGAAATGAGACACCTATGTTAGGTACCTGAATTGTTTCTTAGATTTCTTTACAGTGCCCTGGAGATCATGCAGTCAGATTATATGGAGCAAAAAATCTATCTATTTTTAATGTGGAGCTCAGTAAGTAATGCTGCATCTAAATAGCTTGGTAAGTGTCTCTGTGGTAGGCTAGAATGTCCTGGTCCCCTTATCATGTAAGTCAGAGTAGTGCAGAGTGTTAGGAGTGCAGAGTGGCTGCTTTCCAGCTTGCACACCTGACTTCCCTTCCCATAAAATAAATTGTTCATTTTTTCAAAGGAATATATTACTAAATTTAAACTCTATCCAGGAAGAGCTTGAACAAAAGGCCTTTTTACTTCATACTAAGAATCTGGCAACTCACATAGACTTTATAATGCAGTCTGATTTTTGAGGAAAGTATAGGAGAAAGATGTGCAATAAGGCTTGCCTGTGTGTAAAATGCATGAAATTGGTATTCATTATTTTGGACTTTCTGTTGTGCAAAAAGACACTGATCTAATATGTGTCATGTCATAATACAGAGAATGGAAAATTGCTTATTCTTTACTCTTCATGGCTGCTTTCTCTGTACTTTCAATCAGATTTTCTGGAAGCAACTTAAGCAGTGATAAAAGTGATACCATAAATTTCTCTTCATTTCAAACTGTTAAAATAACTGATTAAAAATCTACACCTTATCAACAGTAAAAGATAACCACATAAATCTAGGTACTGTGAAATTTTTGCAAGGTATGTGAACATTGGGCTGAATAAAATATGAAATACATATATTGGCTAAATAATTTAATTAATCAGGTAACTGTAGCATGTATCTTCTGCAGTCATTAATTTCAAGGTGTTTATATAAAGCATAGAATTTAACGAATTTATCAAAATACAATTTAAAAGTAAATAAAAAATTGCAGAAATTAAGTGAAGATTATTAAATATTGCCTTCAAACGTTAATATATAGACTTATTATGGTAAAGTGTCTAGAAATAATCACATCAAATCAAATAATAATAATAATAAATCTGACTCATACTGCAAAATGCTAAATTTATTCTAACTCTCTCTCTAGTAAAGGTAATCTTGAATGCCAATAGAAAATGATCTTTTTTCACTCAGGACTTTGTTATGTAATAAGTTAAGATTTACACTGATGAAAAACTTTATCAATCAAATAGTATATCAATCAGAAGCCCAGCAGAGTGCATCCCTCACTAAGACAGTCCTGAGCATTTTTTGAATTACTGAAATGCCAATTACATAAAAATTGTCTTCTCATATGTTGATACTAAATGGTTAATATGGTTTTTATTTGCTCCATATGAGGACATAAAATATGATAGGAAAACTACAACAACAAAATATCCTTTAAACTAAACTACTAATTTATACTGAAATTCCCCGATGACAAAATTGCAGATAATGTATATTCTTCATATTGATATGCTATCAATTTTTATGTTATCCTGGCCAAATAATCAATTTCTTATTAATTCCATCTGTTTCTCTTGTTTTCTCCTATGTACTGATTTCTGTCTCTCATCATCTTTTCATAAATGACTGAAAAATATAGGAATTAAAAATCTTATTTTAAAAAGTTTCCTACACTGATTTAACTGCATAAATGTTTTGGTTCAAATGAATATATGAAAATGAATGAAATGAAATGAAAATATATGATAAAGAAATACACTGAGATGAAAATGTTCTCATTAGTGTTTAAGTAATTTAATCTGCCTCTCCCCAAAAACTAAACAATAGAAAAAAATTTAATTAAACAATTTCAAATCAATTGTAAAATTTCAAATTCCAGCAGATGGTCTCTCAAAAGTACATGTTGTAGAAGAACTAAAAAAACAAACAAACAAAACAAAACAAAACAAAACAAAACAGAACAAGGAAGCCTTTGTGACTTTGTAATCACTGGATCCACCAGTTCGATGAATTTTCAGTACTTTCAAAGGGTCACTGTAGTTATAGTTCACTGTAGTCTTTCAGGCTAAGTGAAATTTCAATTTTCATTTGAGATAATATTACACATCTCTTTTTCCCTTAGGGATTAAAAACTTGAGACATACTGAGTACTTTATCTTCTTAAGTCCTTAAATAACATAGCAATCGAATTTGCTAGAGTCACAGCAAATAGAGTGAGCCTGGATATGAAGGATGCATCCTCTTCATTCCTGCAACTTACGATATCTTGTACATGGGCTGCCTCATGGTGTTCACCCAAGTGTTGTGACTAGGCTTCAGTAATCTACTTCCACCAACCTAACATGCCAATCCTAATTTGTTTCTGAAATAAACTCACCTGTGTACTATGAAAGATTTTTTGTACGTGTGGCATCGTCTCACATACATAAATATAGTGAAATATGTGTGTGAAATATAGTGAAAATATAGTGGTTTTAGATTATCAGCTAGAATTTTTATGCAATTCAAAGCTTAAGTTTCTTTTCACTATATTCACAGCCATGCTTAGCAGCAAGGATTCCTTTTTGTCAAGATACTTTCTGCACTAAGAGTTAATAAGCTCCTTCTTGTTTTCCACATACTAAAATCTAAAGCATATATATTCATGGCTCAGCTTCTCCTTTAAAATTGCAGAAGCTTGTTTTTGTTTATGATATGTCTCAAATCTGTATAACAGACTGTCCAGACCGTACAACAGTTTGTTTTCCAGTCTGTTTAGATGATGTAGTGTTATCTGCAGTTGTTTGTTTGTTTGTATTTCATCTTTAGGAGAATCTGGTATGCACCAGACATCTTTGTCCTGATAAAACCATCTTATTACAACTTGGTATTCCTAGCTGTGTTTCTCCCTGTGCTTTCATTTTCTTTGTTCCATAGAAAACTAAAGTGAGCCCTGCCCTGCTCTAACATTTCTGTACTGTTGTGAATGAAGTGTTTCTTTTTATTTGCAAGTTTGTTATTGTATGCTATTGCTACAGAGAATATTTTTAGAATATTAGAGGCTTCCTAACATTTGACTTGTGATGTATAAAGAACTTTGTTTTATGTTTAAAGTGAAAGATTATTCAACTGTTAGTGATACTGATCAATATTGATCAAGGATATAAACATAATTTTCATAAAGATAATTTTTTTCTTTGAGACCTATTTTAGGTCAAACTCTTCATACTGTTTATGCACAAAAAGTATTCAAATCAGAAAGAAAAATCCTCTCTCTCTCAAACAAAAAACCTAAAAAGCCCTAAGGAAAGTTCACACTTTTAATAAATTAATGTAATGTTTTCTAGACCTGGTGAAATTTGCAATGAGGTACTTAGTGAAAGTGCTGCTTACAAGGAGTGCTTACACTGGGCTCAGCAATTAAAAAACAGAAATGAATTTCTTCCAAGATTTGTGCAGAACAGATGGGGTTCCAGATCACTAAATAAACAAGAGAAACACACATATATATACACATATATGTGCTAGAATATATGCTATTCTATATAGCTAAAATATTAAAAGACTCTCATCATGCTTTCCAACTCAGAAAACTACTTGGACAGACCATCTGTCGGTAAGTATATAGATAATAGCAAGAGAATAAGTGTCAGTACAGATTTGTCAAAAACAAATTATGTAATTTCAAAGAAACTTTGTCCTGTAATAAGGTAACACACCTTTTGGATAGGGAGAAAAATATTTGTTGTCATATACCATGACTTAAGTAATGTATCTGACACTGCCACATATCATGTTCTCACTAAAAAATAAGTGAATTATTGTCTAAATCAAGATACTGTGTGTTTCATGTAGGATCAGCTGAAGATCTATACTGAAAAAGTAGTTATCACAGTGTACTATCAAAATAGAAAGCTGTGTCAAGTCATGTTCTGTGGAAATCTGTTCTGGTAATATTTAATATTTTCATTAACTGTCTGGACAGTGGAGTAAAAGCAATGTTTATTAAATTTACAGATGATACCAAACTAGAGCAGCTGAAAGTGCTTTGAAGCACAGGGTTAGAATTCAAAATGATTTACAAATGAAAATATAGTCTAAAGTAAATAAGATGCAATTCAAAAAGGGGCAAGTGCAAAATATCACTTTAAAGTGGATATAAATAACTGTACAAGTACAACATTCAGAACCACAGGTTAGATTGTAGTGCTGCAGAAAAGTGTTGAAGCACTCTCTTCAGGATACTCAGCCACCTTACAGAAAGATTGTGATGAATCATAGGGAACTAGAAGACATTTGTAAGAATCAACAGTTGTCTTCAGAGCACAAGCCACAGGGAAGACTGGCACAAATTAGAGAAGGTCTAGGTACTAGAACATTCACAGATTTTATCTGGATATCTAGGAGATTCAGAGGCTTCCTAATGTAGTAGACTGAGATCTCCTGAAATTTGGCAAAAGACTGGGGATTCTGTTTATAAACTGGGGTTTGATTCAGCTGCATAAAAATCTTCTAAGCTCTCTGAAACTTTTTACATTAAGACAAAACAATAGACTGTAAAAAAAGGATAGAGGACTTTGGGGAAAAGAATACCTTTCTGCTGCAGCTCCTGAAGGCCAAGCAGTCCCTGAGGCAGATTGAATGGTGCTAGGTGCCTTTGTGTGGCCAACTGAATCAAGCCCTAGAAGTGACTTAAACTGAGAACGCAGACATCTAAATGTAAGTGTCTGAATATATGTCCAAGGAATAGTCACAATCAATAAGAGATCAAAGGCTTGGTTATCCACACTGGATATCTAGCACGGTTTGACATATTCTGTGTCATCATGTCTGCCCTCTAGTTGCCCTTCCAGCAGAGCATATGTCATAGCGAGCAGTCCCATTCTTATGCCTCATGTACACTAGGGTTTGTCAAGTGACGCTTAATGCCAGAACTGAGTCTTAAGTAAACACAGCCAGTGGAGTCTAGAGAGCTGTTTATTTCACCTTAAGGTAGATACTTACACACTGTTCACTGATCAGCTCTTCAACAATGTTGGGTTATGTTAGAAATCCTATTTGGATCTCTTAGATACAATAAGGTATCTCAGATGACATTAGGTACTAGTGTGTGGGCAGCTCAGGCAGACAGCTCGGGCAGCTCAGTTATAGAGGCTATTGAAAGATCACAGGACTCTAGTATATGTCTGAATGGAGAGATTTGCTTTTAAACTGCGTATTTCAAAAAACTGACAGATACTTTTAGACATTACAGAGCCTGAACCTGAATGCCATGCTGATCTAGTTAAAAGTCTGCATTTAGTTACTTTGCTGAGCTAATGGATAAGAAAAATAGGAGTTTAGAGAAATCTGAAACATGAGGACTTTTCAATCATAAAATATAGAGATACTGAAGAAGGCAATCAACTGCTTTCCCACTCCATTACGTGAAGAGAAAGAAGCATGGTCTCTAAAATGGAGAAAGTGAAATTTTAACTTAGGCATTAGAAAAAGCTTTTGTTCTATGGATCACACCAAATTACCTTGAAGCACTATGGAATTTCTGTCTATAAGTTTCTTAGAGCAAGCTAGAGCTACAATGAATGTGTTAAGCACAGTGTGCCTAGTCTTAAGAACAAGCTATTATGCCTCTCAAAGTGCTTTTCAGTCTTTTTTGTGTGTGTTTATAATCTGAAAGTATAATTAGGATCATTTCTTTCTTTTATATGTTGGTCTTGATATTGTTGACATTTAAATTATCATCATTTATTATCATTGCAGCAAGGACATGGCAGGTTATACCTTTTAAAACTATACTTATGGGATGATCATAGTCAGACAGATATCAGTTCCTGTCTATGTGCTTTGGTCGCATTCTGACAGCAATGTGTGTGTTTGTGTGTGTGTGTGTGTGTGTGTAGGGGTGTCTTCAGATATTGCGTGAACAATTTTTAAGTGATGTCCAGGTGAAAAATTTTAAATGATGTAAAAGAGAAAGTCAAATCTTAAAAGTTTAGTCTATAAAAATAGTCTTTTTCGGGACACACAATTTAGGCTTCCTTGAAGATTAACGTATGAATGTAAGCAAATGCAAAAAATGTATATTGAATGAGGAAATAGGATTAGTTCAAAGAAACACAGTACAAAATGATTGTGATGTTATTCTGAGAATAGTAAATTTAGAGGATCTGAATAATACAGGAAAAAAAGGGCAAAAAACTATTTCCAAAATTTAATTATATTTGCAAGCATTTATAATTAAGAAGTGCCTAAACTGGGAAAATTTTTAGCTTTTGCTTCCTCACTTCCTGCTTAAAAACTGGATTGTCCATCATTTGTCCTTCTGTTGGATTCAAAAGTCTTTTCTGTAAGTCTTTAATGATTCTTCCTGTATGCTGATGCCCTTTTCTGCCCGGGGTAAACGGAACAATGCTACAGTTCTGCACTGAAATGCCAGCCTCAGATTGTTACAGGGATTTCTGCATGAAACCAAAGTATGAAGAAGTAAACATTTGGTCACTGAATCAGAAGAAGTCTGACTCAGAGAATAAGCAAGTCTATTATATCTCTTGGGCAATCTGAAGCATACTTAGGATACAAGGCACTTAGGATTTGCCACTTTGTTTGCTAGATTTTATTTTATTTTATTCCATAATCAGTTATGCTGCTTCTCCAGTTTCTTCTTTGTCAGAGGTTTTTCTCTCTAAGTCCTTCTTCTGGGGAGAGTGGAGAATGGGACAATGTATGCCTCAGATGGGCTCCTTTCTAGGACCACAATTCATTTTTGAGCAGCTTGATTTAAAGTTTTCACTTCTTCAAATGAAATATTCACCTTCCTTTTATGGATTGAGTCTGACAAGTTCTCTGTCCTGAAACAACCTGGTTGAACACTAGCTGATATTCTGAGAACAGCTTGACAACACCACCAAACATCAGCTAGATACTTTAAAAAAATTACTGATCTAGGTGTAAAAATATTATGTGCCATATACTAACGGTTTAACATACATTTTACTCAGATAAGAGGTTGGAACCATTGCTGCGTCTTAGGTGATTTTGCAAGTGTTGCTTTTGAAATCCACTTTATAACCTATAACATTCCTATGGTTTAACTATCTTTAATTAAATGTTTATGATATTTATTCCTACATCACGCTATGATGTAGGAATATGTGTATGGGGGTTTTGTTTTCTTTTTGGGTGAAGGAGAAGTAGATCTTACACCTTCTTATGACAAGAACCTGCGATATATACTTTGGAATGGTATTTTGGACCATAGCATCATTGTTTGATACAAAATAGTTGCCCCTTATAGTAAAGTTCAGCATGGTCTCTACAAGACCACATACTCTTGTTTGAATCTGTAGCAGTTCATTTGTTTTCTTTATAGAATCATCATCCATCTCTGAACTGAGATCCTTTCTGAATCAGCAGCTTCACAGTCTGTCTCTGCCTTTTACAAGTATTTGCTGAATTGTATCTGCTAAGGAATGCAGGCTCACTGAGCTGATCCTCTGCCAGAAGCTATTTGGCATACAGTCAGGACGAGACTGTTACAGAGGCAACATCAATAGACAAACCAACTACTGTGGCAAATGTGGAGCCCTGCTTTATTTATATACAGTATCTCTCTATGAGAATTTTACATGTGATCTGGCCAGTGAAAGCAGGGAGAGGCTTTTCCCTGTTGTCTGACTCTGTTGAGATTCTTTCGCCTGCAGATCCTGGCAGATCTTCCCACAGACTTTGTTGCATAAACTATCAAGTCTGTGCCGTCCTATGCACATAAAACGGAAAACTTCAATCCACTGGCCTCTGAAGACACTGCATAGCACTCCAGTTAAATCCAAAGCTAGTCCTTTTCTCTGGATAAGCATAGTGAGAGATTCTGCAAAGCAGTTCCATCAAGTCAGTGAATCCACCACTTCACTATTCTACCTCCAAAGTAAAATAATGGATTGAAAGATTGAGTTTTAAAAGTGTATTGAAATTCTGTGGTTGAACTCAGCCACAGAGCATATACCTTTTCTCATGATTAGAATCAAATAGTCATTTTTCTAATATTGATCTTCATCCACAATTAAAGTGTAACTTTCCACAAGCCAAAATACCTGGAAAAATATCCCTTGTTATCAAATTGGTCATTCTTTACATATTTATTTTAATATTTCTCCAAGATATGATAGTATCTACCTAGAAATTTTTCTCTCTTCAGCTAATTTAGGAAGAAATGCATGAATTCAACATATGTAATATTGAATGACAGCTTTCCTGATTAATAATAATAAAAAAAAAACATAAAATAAAAAGTATTGCTTCCACCACAACACTGTTAACAGAGGAATATTTGTCTACTTGAAAAATCTAAATGGGATTAAGAATATGACATCTGCTCTTTCTCCTGAAAGAGAGACAGCAAAAGTGTTTAGGCAACACATTAGATCCAAGGAAAGTTATCTGTATCTACACAGTAAAATTTAATCAAAATAGATTTCTCTTGTATGAACACCTATGCAAAGAGTCAGTGACTGGCAGAGTACGCGATATCAGACCCAGTGTGTGAAACTACATTCTGACCAAATTCCCATCAGAGACGGTCAGAGATATTGTGTTTTGTCAAAATCTGCTTCCAGGGCAGTAGTTTTTCAAGGCTAGTATAACTAACATTATAGTATAGTTGAAGAACCAGTACTTCTAGAAGACTTAAGGGCCCCTTCAGAACAATGAGTTGAGTCAACTTAGGCATCTTGTCGGTGCCTTCAGCAACCTCCCATCCATGACCCCTCCTCACAGTTCTCAGGGTACACTGTGCAGCCTGAAAGGTAAGTCTTTCATTAAGTCCATCTTGTTTAACCCCTTATGAACATTGAATGTCTCTCTTCACCAGTATCAAACCATCTCTTGCCTGCCTTGTGGTCACAATGCCAAATATTGGAAGGTAATGCTGTCAAAAAAATATCAATAAAGATTGGAATTTTACATTAAGAAACAATAAGCCAGCATGATGCCCAGCTATTCTCAAATCAATTCTTGGTCTACAACATATTTCAGAATCCGCTTGGTACAGACCACTTATGCACACATAGCCTGTTCCTCCATCTGCTCAGCATTTCACCACTACAGTCTGTGGCTTTAACTGTATGACTAAATTTTCCTTGCAGAGCAGTGTCCTATGCAACCTACTCAGATTTTTACCTGTAAAGGCACTTATTTACTAACAAAATGCAGAGTACTTATGTTCTAAAAGTCTGTTCGCTATGCTTTAATTAAAATTTAGATGCCTTAGCCTTCACAGATGACAGTCTTCAAAGATATTGGTTTTCTAGGCAACTGCCAACCATCCAAAATCTAGTCCTAAGCGTACCTTGTAGAGGACAGTGTTCATTATCCTTATTGAAGGTAATATATTTGCATATATTTATAAAAGTCCCTCAATAAGCTCATGAATTACAAGAAAATGCAATATTGTATTTCCTCTCAGGTTCTTTTGATGACTTAATAGTGCAAAAAGGAGACTAAGTATTGACTATGGGAGCAATTGTAATCATTCCTGGAGAAATCTGAAACAAAAATCTGTACATTCAGCTGAATCCATTTTTCTCCACATAAAATACACAGACACATTTCCTATTAGAGGCTTGCTCCAGAGCTTAAAGTTTATTGAATGAAATTCCTTTTCAAAATGGAGTAGAGAAGTTGAGAGAGAAACATCAATAACAAATGTAAGGATGAAGTAATACAAAATTCTAGTTTGACCCTGTAGATAAGCCCTTAAAGAAAATAAATAGTTGTTTATACAATAGTTGTCAATCTCACTATATTAAATTCTGTGTTGAACTTTCAAAAAATGAAAATCTAAACACATTACTAATTGCTCCACTTTCTGTAAGTTACGCAGAGAAGGCATAAAAAGAGCAAAACAATAAAGAATTTTAGGAAATACAGAGAATACTGGAACTGGTTCTTCTGAAGGTGCTCATGGCACTTCTAGAATCATCGGGCATTCGTAGCGATCATTGTGGAGAGCGAAGGAGCAAAGTAGTAGCGGTGAAGACAGAAATGATAGGTCCAAACAGCTCCTCACGTTTCCTGAAATAGCTATAAACAATCATAGTGGACTTGAGCAAGACAGAACTGCTGTCACAGTTCTGAGAGGTGTTGGCAGGGAGGCTTCCTGTCCCACAGCATGCTCCGACAGAAATGGGGAAAGCTAGAAGGAAAAAATAAGAGCAGAACAGATGTTTTACACTCGGTACTAGAGAGTAAACCTATACTATGGCTGTTGAAATGGAAAAATCCCCTGTGAGAACCATGTCTCAGAGAGCAACTGCCAAGTCCAATAGCCATTAAATCTCAGCAGAAGCAAACATCATCCCACTAGGCTGTGCCTTTTAAGTAGACCCAACAGCAGTTCACACTGGGCTGGTATCAGTTGTACCATACTTAGTTTGGACAAAAATATAGGTCACAATGACAGAAGCATGATTTTTTAATTAAGGAGTCCCAATTGAAATTAAAAATAAACTGAAAAAAAAATGTAAAAATAAACTGAAAAATTATCTGTTATTTAAAGCTACATTATTTGTTATGAGTAGTGCCTTCTTACTCTTGCCTGATGTAAACTCAGTCTTTCCATTCTTCTGGGGAAGACATAGATAAGGTTAGGTCTTTATTAGTACAAAGTATGTTTTCTTGAATATTTGTGCAAGTAGGCAAGATATGAGTATGGTACTTATGATTACCATGAGTATGGTAATTTTCTTGTGCTGTATCCTCTGAAACTTTGCTGATAAGAGTGGGAAATGGGAAATAGATATTTCAAAGAGCTGAACGCTCTCATTACATCTTTGTCTGGAAGAGAGAGAGAAGCTAACCCAAAATATAGTTAACCCAAGACATCTAATTTCAGTTTGGTTACTAAGAACCATTATATACTAGTAGGAACACCTCAGATTTTGAAACTGTGGAGGAAGACAGGGAGGAAAAAAGTAGAACATAGGTGCAATAGCAAAAAGAGAACGTGTACTGTAGCAAGGGCTTTCAAAGATTGTCCGCTTCAGATGGACAATGGGTGGCATTCCTAGTCATAAAAAATAAAGAAAATTTTTTCCCTCCCTTAAAAATCTACAATCTCCATATTCTATGCCATCACTATTGGTGAGATTTCTACCGTGCTGTCTACCTACCCTCTCTAAGAGGATCCTTCTTCTCAAATGTGTGGAAAGTAGGGGCAATTTTACATTGCTGTTGCAGATAATCTCCTTTCATTTTCTGTCAAATATTAGACTGGCTGATCATACAATCATGTATAGCACTATGCTCCCTTTCTACAAAACAAAACAAGAGGTGGGATGTATTTCTTTCAATTTTATGACCATGATAGTGACCAGCTTAGGCTATCATGCTGATTTCTACTAAGCAGTGGCTGACCTATGCCAATCCAGCTAATTTCTTCTAAGCAAGAAGAGCCGTGCCAGCGAAAGCTGCTTAAGAAGTTCCATGGTTGAACAAACACCTCGATCATGATGTGACAGCTGAATAGGTAAAATGTAGAAGGAATGGTAATTCTCTGATTGATAGATTTGAGAGAAGTAGTCCTAGGGGTAAAAGATGATAGAATTAGTGAAATATTAATGCTAAAAGAATGTGGAAATGATGACTCCTTTGGGAGAAGAGTAAAGAACTGATGAATTGCTGAAGGAGGACAGGATAAAATGGCAGACCTTCTGAGGGAAGATATATAGTAAAGAGTTTACATATACCCTTTAGGTAAGTATTATGCTGAAGGCTAGTCATATTTTGTTGATTGAAGCTAAGCGTGTTTAAGGAAGGCAGTTCATTACTTGGTTTGAAAAAAAAACAACAAAAAAAGACACATTAAAAATACAAAAAACAGTAACGTAAAAGTAACTATAATTTAAATAGATGCATAGCTGGGCACAAAATGAGAATAAGCAAGGAAAATACTAAGGCCTAGACCCCCCAAATATCTAGATTTTCATCTTCTGACTATAAACATTAGAAGTTAAGAGCTTTCATATGTGGTAACAGTATAAATCATTTGTTGAATCTAAGCCTAAGGTTGATGATATATGTTAACACAGTGGCTTTAAAAGTAAAGTTTACCAAATATATTAAGAAACTTTAGCTAATAGCATGCAAGATATATGAAGAGAGACTGAGGGAATTAGGTTTCTTCAGTATGGAGAAGAGACAGGGACTCAGGGACTTCAGTATGGAGAAGAGACTTGAGGGAACCTAACAGTTGCCTTCTTCCAGCAGGGAGGAAGAAGACTGAGTCATAAGGTCAGAAAGGATTAAAAATGAAATGTCAATAATGAAGCGTAATGAAGCTCCAGATTTATATTACTTTCCACATTCATGGAAAGAATATATGAGTTTGCAGAATTAAAGCAGCATGTATTGCAACAGCAGCAACCATAATGTCTTAGTAATCTCTCATCAAAAATGTAAGCCTCTAAGATGTTGAAATATATAGGCCCTTAGGAGATCATAGGATAGAGAGTAGAATTTTTCTGGATCATTTTCCTTCACAGTGTCATCTGAAATTCACCCAAATTGCAAGTGTGGTGTAAACTTCGAAAAATATGAAAAGGAGCAACAATTTCAGCCAATGATTGTATCACTGTGTCATCAGCAAAAACTGATACTCTGAATAAATGTACACAATAACAGAAAAGAGGACACAAATATTCTGACTGGTTATACATGTACCAAGATGATTTTCTGATATGGATACTTTTATTGTCTGATGATGAACTAAGTTGGTAAGAACTCTCAGAGCAAACATAGCTCTTTATGAGCCATTACAGCATATTGAACTAATAACTCATGGATAACCAAAATGCCTCATTCATTTAATGGTGGATTTTTCATCCCTTTAGACACATTACCTTTGTTTTCCTTTTTAGCAATAAACAATGGACATTTGTTATGTCTTAATTGTTGTGAAAATTATAAATGCATTGATAATTTCTAAGCTACTTTAGTTATTTGAATGTATTTATTTAAATATAAATATATATAGTATCATGAGTTCATGTCCAATCGGATCCTGGTTGAGATTTACTAAAATTAATATTGTTTTCTTCAAACATTGACTTTTGGAAACTTCAGTCACTAGTGAAAATATTGTCTTGAGCAGCTCAATAGGGTGTTGAGCAGCATTACCAGAACATGTAATGATGATCGAACAGACCTCTTCTTTCCATGTGCTTAATAAAGCTAATCAAGCCTTGATGTTCCTCCTGATCAGCACAAGGGGGAAAAAAAAAAAAAAAAAAAAAAAAAAGACTGAATGGAAAACCTACTAGCAGGAAGAAAGTTGGAATGAAATACAGATTAACATATTTAATGGATGGACAGAGAAATACTTATGACTATTCCTAGATTACACAGAATATTTGTTGCAAAATCAAGGATGCTGAATTTCTAATCCAGTGTGTTGCCTGAGCAACCAGCTCTCCCCATTATAAATCCAAAGAATTTAAATATATGAACAGAGAACATCAATGTGATACCATCACATACTTCATATTTTTTTATTACTTCCTAGTGCAATAATTATAAAAGAAAAATAAGCAACTAAGATATTTAACAGACATTATCTTTAAGCTTGAATATTAAAAATAGCTATCCAACACAGTAGTAGGGCAAGACCACATGGAATAACCATGATTTTGAATATTAGAACCTGTTGCTTCTTCTCCTGTTGCTTCTTCTTCCTCTGTTACACTGAAGTCACTATATATCTGCTACATTCTGTAATATTCTGTTATATTTTGTTACACTGAAAATCTTCATGGGCAAAGAGGAAGTACATCAGGTAAATATGTATAAAGCCAAGAATTTATTGCTGACATATTGGAAATGTTAACAGGAAGTATTAGAACATCTCCAATTGTAACAGAAAAAGAAAGAATAATACTACAGTTAAAATTACTATTCAAACAATTCCAAGTTTCTACTTCTTTTCCTTGTTTTGTGATCACTTCTTTAAAATTCTTTTAAATCCTGATGTTAATGATTTTATTACAGTAGTGGTGGTGAGATATTACAGTGAATTGTCTGCATATGGAGTCTCTCACCGGGAGTAATATAAAATTCATGCTGATGCTTTCTTCCTCATGGTGCTCTCACTTTCCAGGGCCTCTGTTAGTGCCATGTTACAGCTATAAACATCTCATTTTACACAGAATAAATATTTGTTACTGATTACTGATAACTGTATAAAAATATGGTTGCACAGTGCAAAGATAAAAATAGCAATAATTTCAAATGTAGTCAGACATCTGATCAATTAAAAAAAAAATAGTGCTAAACCAAATAAAAGAAACAAGAAGGTTTCAGATAGTACTTTTATCAAGCCTCAGTCTTGAATCCTTGAAATTTCAGTACAAAGCTTATGTTTATTACTAACAATGATGGCACTGTACTACACTGAATTCTTATATATCTTGCTAAACAGTAAAAGATAAAATAAGCCAGACTCCTGTAATATGAAAACACATAGTTTCAGGTTCATGATGATGGAGTGGATCATTCAAAATCTGAATTTTCTGTCTTTCACTAATTTAAGAAGTCAGACATTTTCTTTACTTACAGTTAGCAAGATTTATTAAATGACAGCTAATATTGGGCAGAGTTTGAATTAATTGACCAGAGCATATTTAGAGTGATCTCTTCATTTTGCAAAATAAATTTTTATACTAGAGGTTTAAGGCGCTGTTTGTGCTACTGCATCACTCTTACTATTCAAATTTGTATTAAAACTTTCCTAGTAAATAGCTGTACAATAAATATTCCTCTTCTCTCTCCCACTATGTGGTTATGACTCAGTTCCTGGATGGCATCATGAACTCTTCTATTTCCTCACTTCACCTTTAGATCATTTGAAATCACTTTTTTGTTTGTTTGGTTGGTTGGTTGGGGTTTTTTTTGTTTGTTTTTTTTTTTTTTTTCCTGAGAGTATTGTCTAAAAGGAAGGCCATA
>JAVCKT010000169.1:0-25934 GCA_032273925.1 Rhynchotus rufescens | reverse complement strand
CTCACCAGAGCTGAGTAGAGGGGCAGAATCCCCTCCCTTGACCTGCTGGCAACACTCCTCCTGATGCAGGCCAGGATATTGGAGGATACAAATGTTACTTACACTTAAGACTCATAGAATGACTTTTCAAAACCCCTAAACAACATCAAACCCACTTTTTAAAAATTGCTTCTTGAGCACACAAGAGACTAATATTTAGTATTGCTGAAAAAATGCTGCAAATGCAGTCTTCTTTAACCTTGTGATGACAGAGAAGAAATGAAAGTACGTTGGAGAGGATAATCTCTGAAGAATTCACATGCTCTTCCATATTAGAGAAAATATCTTTGTGTGTTTCAAAAGTAATATGAGTGCACCACAGTAGTATCTTCTGGAAGTGTTCAACATCTATGTTTCACATAAAAATAATGGAGAACTGTTTGCAGTTGTTATTTGGAAAGCACCAGAACATTATGTAGGAAGAAGGAAAACAAACAGTCTGCAATTGCTAGTCTCTGGAGAGCATTTTTGATTTCTGTAGTCTGTAAAAGGTGAAAGTTATTCTCATTAATGAGTTGATGGCAGTTTTTGCACCTGTATGTGTTCCCTATAGTAATCACAAAACTACCATCCAAGTCAGAAATCTCTGTTGAAAATTCTATATTTTTGGTTTCTGGCTCTGTCAAAGTTCCTTTTTTACTTTCAGGGCAAGAATTCACAAAGGCTCACTTTCCCCAGAAGCAGAAAAATATTTGTAGCCTTGTACTGATACTCACAATTCACACAGAATGCACAAATTAAGATGATATGTGAACTCACAGCTTTTAGTGCATACTGCTTTTCCTTGGTTCTCTGCGTTTTTAAGAACTGCAAGTAAAATTTCCCAAATACGGATGTATAGCAAATAGTAATACATACATGCCAAATCTTAAGTGATGGGAAGAGATCCTACAGAGATCCTGTAGGCTGCCTTTTTAATCCAGTAGACTCGGTAGGAGTAGTATAATTCGGCTATGTTTACCAACCTAACAGAGTAGGTTAATTTGCCTTTAAATCTGTATGAACAAGCTGGGGCAGGGATGGAGAGGTGACGGGTGGAATGTCACCTTGCTTTGTGCCATCTTGCTTTGTGTTTATTAACACAATTTCAATTGTTACACAAACAAGGCATTTCCAGAGTTTCAGACGAGGCAAAAAGATGAATTGTTGCAAAGTTATATATGGTTTGAGCCATTGAAAAGTCTTCATAGATGAAACAGATCTGTGATCGGATACACAGAAGTAGGGTGTGTACAGAAATGATTGGCAATGCTTGATGATCCCAGTCAGTGGGTAAATGTGAACAAGTAGCTACAAGTGTTTTGTTCTGTGAATTCGCATTACTTGTGAAAGCATTTTGTGCTACAATGTAGTAAAGGCAAGGAATGAGTATGAATTCAGATGCGAAGGCCTAAGTCATTGCATATGCTTATAACAAACTTATAAATGATATGCTAATTTATTTCAACATATACAGTAAAATTTGTTTTTCAAATATATTATGGTAAATCTGTTTCTGATCATTCCACTGGGTATTAGATAAAGTTCTCATTACTGAACTATTTCTCATAAAGACATTGTGGAGTGTTTAAAACTTTGCCAGTAACTACGATACTGAACATTCAGCTTGTTTTTAATTCTTGTTGCACGTCTCTCGATTATCCAGAAGGGCTATATCCAAATGATGCTATGCTGCTATGCTATGTAAATGGTCGGCTATGTTTTTTTTCTTTTTTTTTCTTGTTAATGCATACTCTTTTATCACAACATCCTGATTTTTAAAATGCAGCTCCTGCAAGCTAGTTTTCTTGTCTCAGATCTGTGCATTCCTCATGGCACTTTTTAACAAAGAGGAACATTAAGCTTAAATGAACATCTCTAGGTAGCCTAGCAACAGGATATGATTAATAATACCTTTCACCTAACTGTATGCAGATAAATGTCTCAAAGTGAAAGCAAATTCAGAATTGGTTGGCTAGAGACTAGCAGTGCAGTGAGAGAGAAAAGGTAATGTGATAATAACTTGTGATCTTTGTTAAAAAAGGGGAAGAAAATTAAAGAGGTATTTAATGGGTTGGAGCTGCCAAAAGGAGCAAAATACAGAGTATAATGGCTTTTTAATTTTTTTTTTTTTTTTTAACAAAAGTTAAATGGAGAGAGCAAAAATGCCTTTGCTTCTCGTGAGTGGTTATCCTTACTAATTTACAAGCTTTGCTTTTCCATTTCTGAGGAATCAGAAACAATCAGTAGTAATTACTGGGCCATCACCACTAAAATGAAATGTAGTATAATTTAGTATACAGTTAGTGGCTTTCTAGGACCATACTATTTTGTTTAAGGCTAAAATGACCCTTTATACACAGTATTATTCAAAAAAAAAGTGGTATTAAGTTTATAATTAAACACTTGTCTATCAGAGAAAAGGGTTTTTTTGTCATTCTGTTTTAAATGACTGCATTATTTAGCTTTTTGTTAAAACTTTGTAAAAGTTCAAATTCTTTTTATATGTTTGCATATATATAGGTCATATACTTATATATCATATATATGTATAAGTTTTTTTTAAAAAAGGATACCTACTTTTCCAATACTTTAAAGGTGTTAAAATATAAATTGGCCACACATAAATTGGCCTTTTTCCTATTGCATATATTTTTTCTGTGTAAAGGAGAGTCTGTTGTGAGAACTGGATGAATATGGGAAATGTAAGTTCATTTTGTAATAATGGGAAAATTGTTATTTGTATAGGAGTAAACTGGAGCAATATATTTATATGCCGGCTGTAAATCTAGTTATCTGGAGATAGTGAATAGTGGAGATATTGGAAAGGCACAAACACATAAAATTTAGAAAAAAAAAAAAGCAATTACAATGTAGAAGAACATAATTTCATCCTTAAGACTGCACTTCAAAGCCTGCAGAACCTGTTTTCTTCTGTTTCCTGAATTACATAAGTATACGGATTTTGCACTATTTTCTGCATAAAATCAGTAGTGATATTTTTTCCAGTTTTACTGGATGTTATATATTTGTGTTTACCGCTCAAAAAAAAAGCGTATCTTTTCGTGAATTATAGATGTTGAAGGAGAAATATTGTGAAAAGTTAACTGTTGATAGCACTCCTTGTAACTACCTTGTTGTGTTTTCATCTCCCCGTATCCACCAGTCATCTATCTGGTTTTCACTTACTTTACATAGATTAATTCTTTAGTGCCTCATAAGTGTCCATGCTTTATTACAGAAAGGGAGAGTAGTTTCCTGCATTTAATTGAAAATTTACTTCCATCCATTCATGTTTGGTACCCTACTTTCAAAGTATAATTTTTCTCCTGCATTAGGAGCTACATCTCTTTAAGCTCTGAACCTTTTCAAAGGAAATGCTGCTTATTTCTGTCCTAACTGCTTGCATTGTGCCAAGATGGTGGTGGTGGCCATGGTGTTTGGGAGGTGTAGAAAGGACCCCAACTTTTGTTAGCTGAAATGCCCCTTGCAACATGTTGGGAGTGACTGTAACTTTTTATGGTTACAACTTTAGAACAGCATTCTTTGAAAAGATTATTTGCAGATCTAGTTTGACTTATATTTACGAAAATTGTTTGTTTTCTGAGAGGTACAAATTTTGGTCAATTAAAGCTACTCATGCGCATGTTTTCCAGGTTTATAGGCAGTCTAGAGAGGCAACTCTCTTCGGGGCTTCTGCCCTTAATTACATTTATAGGCTTTGGCTGATAACCGTCACACCAAAAAAGTACAAAACTACAACCCTCTCTTTCTGGACTGCAATTTCAGGGCAGCCTTTATTTTGCTGGTGAATCACATTTTCAGCTCATGGAAGAGAGACTTTCATAGAGGGTCTGTAAACTTAAATGAGCTCAGAAGCGATTGCCTTCAACTAACTTCATTTTCCAACCAGTCAATTTTAAGATAGAGTATATATAACAAAACAGCTGTGCACCACTATTTTGCAAATGGGTGCAATTTTGTTGTTTAACAGATCTCTGGAATACAGTTTGTTAATGCAAGCAAGACAAATATGAAATGATAAATGGCTAATGCAAAAAAAAAAAAAAAAGAAAAGAAGAAGGAAAAGGAGAGGGGAAGAGAGACACGTCGTTTCGCATTGGCAAAAGCAAGATGCAAAAATGTTTCAATGCAGTTCTTCTTTACAACTTATAAAATTTAATACATGAATGCAGCAATCCTCAGTTAAATAGAATGTAATAAAATACTCTACCCTCTGAGTTAATGAAAGTATTACATGTTTATTGATTGTTATCTGGTTTGAATTTTCAGAAATTATTTATGATTTTGAGTTTCTCTGTCTTTTTGTAACTCAGCTTGAGACCACCTTGTAAGAACCTCTAAGTGCCATGAATATGCCCTGAATTTACGACAGAAAGATAAGCTGAATCTTTGCTACTTTTTATATAATTAGCAGTTGTGGTCGGCCTTTCTTACCGAACTGAAAGGGATGAGAATATCTGTTTGGCCAAGAAATATAGAGAGGAAGGGAAAAGTCTCTCTGCTCTCTACCTCCACTGCCAAAACACATTCGCTTGCATCTCTGACTTTCTCAAAACTTCTCTGCAGTTCCATAATGAAGTGAAAATAGGAATTTGTTCATTTGAATCATCAGTTTGACCATGGAGTTACAGGTGCTTTCAAGATCCCCACACTGGTGAGGAACTGACATCAGCCGTGAAATGTACTTTCCGAATCCCTTGTTACTGCACAGTCTGACCTCCTGCATCACGGATCCTTGCTTCATGTCCCAAGTAGCACAAGAGCAAATTAAAGCTGCTTACCTCTAATACGTGTTCACATTTCTGCCCAGATCAGTCCAGTGACGTAACTGTTATGACGCAATCATTAATCTTAGTATTTTCATTCTTGTGGAGGTCGGTATGCTCACAGATATCTGAGCAAATCCATGTTGTTCATTTTATCTTGTTCAGCATATCTATAGCACTGTAGTATGACCTTGCAATTTTCAGTTTCACAGATGTCTGAAATGTTAAGTATTTGGACTTTTCCCTTGGTGTAAGTGGAGATAGCTTTTTTTAAAAAAGCTGTATCCAAGTTCAATCTGAACACTGCTTGAACATTTCTATTTTATGACTGCTTCTTCATCATATACCCCTTTATTTAAATATATTTTCCCCTAAGATTGGTCTTTCTTTAGCATGATAATTAATAATGCCTGTTTACCACAGTCAGCTCTGAAAAGAAATCAGCTCTTTAGTCTTCTTTTGCCTTTTCCCTCAGCTGTATTCACTCTCGTTTTTTTCTTTTTCTTTCTTTGTCTTTATTCTTTTACTGAATGCTTCTAATGATTTGCTCATGGTCAGAGAGTAACGGGTATATTACAACATCATCCTTCCAGTACCACCCTTAGCAGACAAGCTGTATAGATACAATTTTATGTGAAAATCATTTGCTAGATATTGTTGGCCTTTCAGAATTATTCATTTTTACTCATTATTTTTATTATTCCTAGACCATTTGAGAAACAACTTCATATTACCATAGTATTGTGTGTGTGGATTTTTTGTTTTCCTTTTTTGCCCAGGAGCATTACTTTGGCTTAAAGATATTGGGTACAGCTAGATGATTTTTTTTCGTTAAGGAAGTTTCAAATTCTAGAAGCTGTCTTTTTTCTTCAGCAGGATGGTGACTTTTCAAATGATTTCTGCCCTTTGCAAGTGCAAAAGACATGTGTATGTGTATGCAAAACTAGTAGCAAAGGGAGAGCATAAAGGAAGAAAACAGGGCATCCTCCTAAAGAACAACAACAAAAAAAGCTCTAGACCCAAAGAACAGATAATAAAGAAAATGAAGACTATGAATGAATACTAGTCAAGAGATGTAACGGGAAGAGGCACAAAAAGACCTGACTTGTGTGGAGTCCCATGTTGGAACTTGGAACACATCATAGGCATATACATTCATACTTTTTATTCTTGTTTTCTCTGTCTGTAAGAGGGAGTGCCTCAGAGCTGCCAAACAAAGTTTGTGAATCACTGTAGTTGATTTCTCCTTCTATGAAGCTTTTTTTTAGTTTGCGATACTTGTGTAAGTCCAAAAGTTAGAGGCACTTTTAATGTGGTTAAAGTTAAGGGAATGCTGAAGTGTCAGAATATCTGCAGAATTGAGTGCTGCAGAATTGAGGTTTAGCACATGCAATATATTAAGGTCAGAAGAGACAAATTTAGGAACCAAACTTGCTGCACCTTGGCTTCCATATCTGATCTTCCATGAGCCATATCACCCTGGTACATCTCTTCTCCTGTAGAGGAATTTATTTTGAATGTTTCTTGTGGCAGACTGGAGGACATGGTGAAATAGGAACCATAACAAAAAAGAATAGGCAAATGATAAATGCACTGAGAGGTGGAGTAAAGAAGATTATTTGCCTTAGTTGTAATAATGGAACCATAAGCAATAAGACAAATAGGCTTAGGAAGGATAAGTCTAGCCAGATTGCTTTTTTACTTTTTCTGATAAGATTAAAAAATAAGCAGATGAATGGCAAGTGATATAATATGTGCATTTTGGTAAACCTTTTGATACTATCTTGCAAAAGCTCACAGGAAAAACTAATGCAGCTTGCCTTGGATAGAAGCATGGGCATATGGACAGCCTAGAAGTTGAAGGACTGCGAATAATGAGCAGCGGAGAATTATGATGCAGTGAGCCATAGTAATGAGACTATGCAAGAGTCGGAATTTAAACTCAAGTTTTTATTCTTTAACATCTTCATTAAAGAATCTTTTGAACATGCTGTTGATTTGCCTTCTTATCTAAAATGCCCAAGAGGTGAAGAAGTCAAAAATTGGTACCAGCTGAGATTAGTCCTGTGCAGAAGACAAGACAAAATAAATATTAGCCATATGTAAACTTCAAAAGAACTTGCTGGTAATTCTGATAGGTGTAGGTGTTTATGTATTAGGGAGTGGATTTTACTGCTAATTGAGTGAGGAGTGGCAATATTCAGTTGAGTTACAGGAATGCTTAAGAGAAACATAGTTTAATTTAGTTAAATGCATAGTAAGTTACTGAGCAGCTTGCAAAATAAAGTTATTTAAAACATTGCTACTTGAGACATCCTATGCTGCATTGAACAAACAGCAATAATATATGCTGAGTAAAGAATGATAGTCTGAATAACTTCTCTTTATATTGTTTGTCTGCAAGCCTAATTCCCAGGCAGCTGTCAGACACTGTCATATATAGCAAGTCATCCCCTCTGCTCTCATCTGCAGTCCTGTCCTCCTGTTCTAATACCTTTGGACACCTACTGCAGAGCCTGAAATGTGGTGGTCTTCCCCAGGATCTACATCTACTTTCTTGAAGATAAAGAAAGAAAGAGAACATGCCAAAGTGTAGTTAATACTTCTTCACACATGTGCCCTGTAATATAGCAAAAGTGTTGAGCTGTGCTATGAAGAATGACCAAGAAATGACATAGGTTGATTTAAATGATGTTAGAGAACTGTTGCTCAAGGATTTTTACAGTAATGGAACAGTATGTCTACAAAACAATGCCATAAGAAATGCCATCAAAGCTGGCAGGAAAAGATTGCTCAAAAAATCATTTTTTCAGAATATTTTTAGGGAAGAGTGCTTTTCTTGTTAAAATCAGCACTGCTGGAAAAACGCTTCTTTTGACAGATTCCCACCAAGTGTTGAAATAATGATTTCATTTTTTTTTTCTGAACTTGTTTTCACCTTCATAATATTAATAAGCAGTAGCTAATAATGCCCTTATAAATCACTAAATGCATAACATGTGGAGAAATAAATATTAGCTTTGTTGCAAGAGATCTAAAAAATGCCTGTGCGAATCTATGAATGATAAAATAATCAACAGAATACTGACTTTTTTCACTTAAATCAGTGCCTCTTGTGTTTTAATGAAAGGCAGTCACTGCACATAAATGTGTACTACTGCAATTGTTGTGTGATGAAATGATGGGAAATTTTTACCAGAAAGGATTTTCTTTCTTAAAATTGATATACAGCATACTGTGAAAATATTGTTGATTTCACATCAGTTGCAGCACATACAAAATAAGGTTATTTAATGTTTCCTCCGCTGCTGAAATTTTATATTTCAACCAGTTAAAAAATTATTGTTCTTTTTATGTGTTTATATAGAGTATGTTGTCTATGCAGTGGAAATTAAACCAAGGACATGAAAGGAAATGAGAAATGATATTAGGAATATTTTATCCTGAAATAAAGAAGTGAAATTATTTTATGGAACTTCATGAATACAGGCATTAATTTCCTAAGCATTTTATGGAAATATCAAATTGGTCAGACCAAATTTTGCTCTCCACTTCTTGTGGCAGTTGTTATACATTTGCCTAAATAACAAATATGTATCCTATATGAAAGTATAATCAATTAATATTGCTATATTGAAGATATGGGAAATATGGTAAATGCATTTTCTTTAATAAGGAAGTGTTTCAGTTTCTTCGTGTTTCTTGTAATTAAGCCTATATAATATATAGTTAAGTACTGTTATATATGTCTCTAAGTGCTGCTTCCACTGCTGCTTGCCTTTTTAAATCCAAATTCTAACCTAAAATAAAAATAAGACTGTTTTCTTTCATATCTTTTTGCTCGAGCTGGATCTGACTTAACGCAAATGATGCTGAAATTAATCAGATGTGAAAATATAGCTTGTTTGTGTATAGTTTGGATTAGAAAAAAAAAGGAAGAAGATACAATTAGAAGAGTAAAAGATGTGCATTGCATATGAATTGTGCATGACTACAATGCTATAAGGAGACAAAGCTAATTAGTTTGAAAGACTGGCAGACAGTAAGAACTGTTTTGTATTCTCAGTATATCTGTACCATAAACTTCTACAATTTCAGTTTTGAAACAAATGATTTGTGTAGTGATAATTTACATTGGCAACATTTTAAGTTGTTCGATGACTTTGTAATGCAAAGAACTTGGTGTCTAATCCAGTAAATTAGCATGAACGTTTTGCTTTATTTTTTCACAGATACTAGCCTAACTATCCTGCACTGATAGACCAACAGTAGAGCAGACCTGATGATCTACAACATCCAACTGTATCCTCCTTCCTTCAGGAGGGGTTAACGGTTGTCTTATAAATTTGACACTACAGCATATTGTCTATGATGCTGTTCAGCAGATGAATTTCTAATTTCCTGAAGAAATTGAAGCATACATTAATACATAAGCTCTTTCCTTACCTTTCTAAGGTTAGAAGTGGCTTCTGAATGTTAGGTTATTTGAGTTGAGCTGGAGCTCTGCCCAACAACAGCAACTAGTGTACCAGTCAGTGTCAAATGCCTGTTTTATTGAAAGTCTTTCAGAAGAAATCTTCCCAGTTGAGTGCTTACCAAAAGAAAATGGCTCTGTTCAGCGGAACAGTAATCCTACTTCTTACACTAAAATCACATGAGCAAATACAATAATTTTTCATGGTAGCACAGAGCCTAACCCTGTGGAAACTCCTTCATCTTAACCAGTTAGGCAGTGATACAGTCACTAACAATCCCATGCAGATACATTTAACACTTCTTATAAAACTAATGCAGTAGTCTTCAAATGTTTAGTGATGCCATAGCATCTGCCACATAGTGCCTCTAGCCATGCACTATTATTAATGCTTAAAAATAATATTGCAAAATTGTTTATCAGGAAGCTATGAGATGTACAGATTTACTGTAATTCATTCCAAGCTGTGAAATGAGGATATAGTATAAATCGTGTAGTAAAATGGGAATAATCAGATAAGATTAGACTCTTGATACATACAAGCACAAAGCTAAAAGATTAAGTATGATACTGAAACATTATTTGAGGGCAATACTAAATACTATTTTATACATTCATATATACACTGAATATCTGCTTCAGCAATGGGAATGAGTTTAAAATTATAAAGATGAACTAATGCTTTAGATTCTAGTTAAGCTTCTGTTGCAATCATTTTAGCTTTTTTTTTGTTTTCTTTTGAAATGCCCATTGGTCAAGGAAAATCGTAGAACAAAAAGAAATAGGCGTGATGCTCTAGCCCTCCTTCTCAGTTTTTGTACCTTCTCATGTCAGCATTTTTCCTCGTGAGTGACATTAACTCTCCCCAGCTCAACAGCCTTTCGTCTGCCTGCAGTTTTGCCATGTTTGCCTTGTGTGGCTCTAGCCCATAAACATTCTCACCATTCACGACTACAACCTAGCAGCTTTCTCAAAGCTGAAGCCCGGGTACGGCTGTGCGTGATCAAAGCTGAGCCTGGGATCCCAGGCTGCTGGAGCCCAAGGAGAAGGCACATGGCCCTTCAGGTAGAAAAACATCTTTTCAGACCTCAGTTCTCCTGCTACTAGAATATAAGCAAAAACATAGCCCTAGAGCAAGTCAGGGATCTTCCTGACAGGATATTCTTCTTTGGAAAGAAATGCTTATTCAGTGCAACTGACACGATGTGTGGGAAAGAATGTTTCAAACGAATTTTCTAAATACATTTCTTTGGTGAAATATGTTGACATTATTGTTTTGACATCTTTTGAATCAAAGGATCCTTTTTTCATTATTCTGAATTTATGTTACAGTCCACAGCCTAAGAAAAAGGACAGGATGTTTTGAAATTATTTGAAAGTTTTAAGTAGTATAAAGTGAGTTTTTATTCTAAAATTACTGTAATTTTAGACTTTTCTTCCTGAGTTGAAGCAGAAAAGTTTGCAAAACCCCAAATGTTTTCCCAGAATAAAAAAGTGCTTCCTACTTCATTCTCAAGGCAATCCATAAATAGGAAGAGTGCTGATAGAAAAACATTATAAAAATAGACTAAGGCATGAAAAGTGGACTGCAACAGATCGAAAAAAGATTAATTTTTTGCTACCTTAAAATGAAAGAACAAAGATAAGACACATGTATGCAAACTCCAGAGCTAGGAGGTTCAGAAAGAGATGGCAATTGCTACTTCTTTTACAGAAAAGAGGAAATGCGGGCCACAGCAATGACCTTTTATGTTGCACCTTCTTCCAAGAGCGTTTCTATGCAGAGTCTTGGAGTGTTTATTTTTTGGTTTGTTTCTTTTGTTTTTTTTAATGGTTTTAAGTTTGTGTTCTCTTTTTGAAATTTATCATAAGTTGTACTTTTATGGTTAATTATTATAAGGACGAAGAAATAAAGTGTAGGGAAAACTGGGTCGTCAGCTAATGGAATTTTGATCATAGTTTAATGGACATGTGCTCTGTGACTCTCATGGACCCTTCCACCAGTGTCCAGAGAGACAGGCAGGTTCCAGAGAATGCAGACCTTCAATCTCTCCAGTTGTCTTTGGACTGACTATTCCCTTTTCTTTTTAAGAAGGAAAGAAAAGTTTGTATTACGTTACAGCAAAGCAACAGCTATACTCTCGGCTTATAGCATACTGTTCTCTATTTGTCCCTGATAGCTGGAATGCAGAATAGTTTATGAATGTATTTTAAGGTAATGGAACTAGATTTCTTTAATTTTAAAAATGTGTTTCTGGAACACCAGGTGTTATATTGGATCCCCCTGCTCATGGCTGAACCCTGACATCATGCTGATATCCTAAAATACTTACAAAATATTTCCTCCAATGCACCAGGCTAATAAAAAAAAGCAATCTTCTGTTTTTTTTCCCTCATCAAATTGACACTCTTTTTTTCTACATCCAAATATAACTTTTTTCTAGTTAAATTATGCGCAATTCCAGCAAAACATTATTCAGAGTTTGTCATGCATAGTAATTTCATGATTACTAGCTAGGATGTCTTCACATTTATGTATTTGCAAGTTGATTAAATAGCTAGTTACTTAAGTAACAAAATTTATATAAAATTGCATCATTCTGAGGGGAGGAAAGGTGTCTGCTTCTTTCTAAAGAATTTGTGTTGCTGTATGAAATATATGAACCTGGTAATATGTTGAACCAGCACAACCAGCAGCATTTCTTCTCTAGTGCAGCTTTTCCTTCCTGGAAACTGAGATCCTCCCAGCCTCAGCAGCTGGAATGTAGTTGAGGTGGGACAATGTCACTACTCAGAGGTGTCTGTACATTATAGTAGATATAGGTTGGAATAGGTGAAAGAAGCATAATATGGAGAAGATGCAGCTGTGGTGTTCCCTTTCCTTCTTCCACTATGGTAGCTCAAGCATGAGATGGCTCCTCTTTCACACCTCTGTATGGGAAGGTCCCTTCTCTCCTGGTGCTGCAAGTGGGAGTGTCCGAAAAATAGACCAGTCTGCTAACAGTTATTAAATGTACTCTTCCATGAAAATGTCAGCTTAGTTTTCCCTAACTAGAATATCTGAAAGTGAAAACCCAGTTTCTGGAAATGCCACCTTTTGTTGGCCTAGCAGTGGTCACAGTTCAGGCTTAAGAATGTCTTACTCCTCCTATCTACCACACATTCATTTACTTAGAAAACCACAAAATGTCCCTACTTTCAATTGATGTAGGTAACCACTGCTGTTTAAATTGAGAAAATACGTTACAAATAACAACCTGAAATTTGAGAGGATTTACCTTACTGTGCTGAGTGATTTTGTTGTATGATATTATGTATGTATGTATGCTTATCTGCAATAGTACGTGAGACTTCCACCTTCTCCTCTAAAGCAAATAGTTTCTAAACATTCAGAATTAATAATTTCTCTAAGTAGAATGACTATCCTTTCCACTGTCGATACAGCTCAGCATCAATATTCTGTATATTTTTGCATTTGTGTATAGTTTACTATTGCTGATGAGAGCTCTCAAAGTGTTACATCTCCCCTTGCTGGTGTATTACAGCAATGGCACTCGGCTGTTTATCTCGCATGCATCTGTAGATTACTTGCTGCTTGAACCCAGGAGGATGATTTTTTGGAGACAAACAGCATAATTAAGAATAAATGGGGTTTCTTTGTGTCGCATGACCATTTATTAAGTGAATAGATTGAGATTCAATTTCAGCCTTTATTGACTTTTGCAGGTGTGAACCTTAGTACTGTGTAGACTTGTCAGCATGTTTTATCATACTTAGAGTTATTTAAGCACTGATATGGTAATTGTTTTAACTGTCTTTTATTATAGAATACTTTATTCTCTTGTATATAAAACCAAATAATGGTCAATAATAATGATTAATTTCCTTGGATTAAAAAAAAAACAAAATTTTTTTTTTAACATGATAACTGTTTCTCCTATCTATATTTACTTCCTGCACCTCAAATATTTCTAACTTCACTTTTAAGCAAAATCATTTCCTTGTGATGCAGATAGAGAATTTTGTGTAGCTGTTTTGCCTCACTGTAGCAAAACACCAAAATATAAATTTGCAAAGATAGGATGATTTAGAATATAGACCAGATTTTTAGTGAAATTAGGATCTTTACATGGAAGTTGATTTTTTTTAATTTGGATTTTTTTTTTAATTTACCTTGGGAAAAGGTGATAGAAGCAATACAGAACTGTGTTTTAGGAATTCATCATTTCCAGCACAGAATAATGGTCTACCCCTTCATCTGTTGTTTTTCTGGACTGTCTTTCACATGATTTTATGTAAGCAGGACATAATTTGGTTGCTTGTTTGCCCTACAATAATAGGTTGTACAAGGTCAGACAGAAAATCTGCTGAGCACAATTATCTGGTCTCCAGCAGATATCCCAGAACAGATTGAAGAGGAAAAAAGCAAGAATAATGCAAGAGTTGGATGTCCCTTCCCTCAGCTCTCTCTGTTTCACTTAAGTAATGCTTGAATGAAATGAGGTTTCAAAACTAATTTCAGAAAAAGAATTGTATCTTTTTTTTTTTTTTTTTTTTTTTACAGGCTAGAATGCAGAGGAAAGTTAATGTTTTTTCCTCAAAGAGCTCTGAAATGTATCAGGGTGTTAGGAAAGGTACAAGATGTGAGATGAGGTTTATAGGTCTTGGGGACTAATCTCACATATGTTCACTGAATTTCACAGAGGATTTCCTATATTTGAATGTGATCTTTCTTTTCAAATGGTGAATCTGTGCCTTATGATAGTAATGTAAAGCCCCAGCAGATCACTAAAGCAGGTCAAGAATAAGAAAATTAATTTTGCTGGTGCTCGTTTCTGTGAACAAAACCAATCAAATGAAATGCAGACTAAAGATCCAGGTCAGAACTTGTTGCACATGCAGTTACTGCTTGTGAATATTGACCCTGAGTTCTGCAGTGTAGATCTCAGCAGCATGATTTGTCTCCTTTCATGTAGGGCGATGTCTAGATAAGGTGTTTATCTGTGTCATGGCCATGGAGTGCTTAGCAGGGAATTCTTATGGGGCAGAACAGGCTAACGTGACCTTTGAGGCAAGTGCTGAGATTTCCATCCCGCGGGGAGGTTCATCAGGAGCACATCCCAGGGGGTTCAGCAGAAGGAGGGCTTCACCCGGCCACCCTCTCCCCAGGAGGGCATCCTATGGAAGACACTGCTGCTCTTCTGCTCTTTGCCTGAAGCAATGGATTTTCCTCTGCAAGGACCACATCCAGAACTTATATGAGGGAGAAAGGGGAGTCTGTTCAATACCCTAACTTCAGGGCCAACTCCATTAAGTAGCTGAATTTTCAAGGTGTATGTTTAAAATGTAAGTTGAGACTTTAAAATTGTTTTTCTGCTTCGGTTACTATGGCATATTTGAAAACTTACTTGAGAGCTGTATCTTTAAAGGCTTCTGTTCATGTGGGCTTCATTGCCTCTTTTCTTTTTTCTTCTGTTTTAATTTTTTTCTTTTTTTTTTTTTTAATTAACCCCCCCGAGGCTAAATACAGCTAGTTGAGGCACTATGGGATTGTAATCCAGAAACACAGAACTAATTTCCTTGTTTTACTTTTAAATTAGTTTTTTTTCTGTTAACTAAAATTGAAATGTTTCAATTATGAATAATGTCGGGAAGAACTAGTACACTTCAGTGGGTTTAATGAATTGCGTGTGTTCTTGCTGCTTTCTGAATGTGTGCATGGTGGTGGAGTTTCAGAGACCTGTCACTTAATATATACTGAAATACATGTTTTATTTATGATGTATTAATTTTAACTATCCTAGCTTTTTTGTTTTATGAGCAGAGTTTCTGTAGAGCCCTAAAATCATTTTAATATGTTCAGGAGAAATTTCCACAGACACTGAATTCCATGGGAGTGGAAAAAGTAACATGTTTCTTGTCTGCATTTATTAGCCATAAGAATGTACTGAATTTTTCTGTAATGATGGAAAAAATACTAAATGGCGGTTTATTCTTTTTTTCTGGGTAACTAGTTAGTTGTCATTTACAGTTCTTGATACTAAATATCAAGTCTAAATATATTAGACATACATTGAACATGAACCACATAAAAGAGCCAGCCACATAAGTACAATGCCAAAACTTGAGAATAGGTTCTAACAGTAAACTGTACCTTTTTAGAAAGTAATTTAAAAGGTCACATTACAATTCAGAGCATCTTAGGAGTGATCTCTATTGATTTTAAGGAAAATTTCCTTCAGAGAGTTGAACCTATTTCAATGCATTTTTATTTTGTCTGAAGTAGAACAATTTGTCACTTTTGCAATGTCCTCTTTGTTTGATGAACTGTTCTTTTTTTAAGGAGGAAGTTGATTTTTGAAAAGTTCTATTTTTAGATTTCATTTTAAATGTTCCAGAAGAGTATGGGAGTACGTGTGACTCAAACTCCAGCCTTATGGTAACTTGTGAGCACTCAGAAGTGCTTTTCTAGCTAACATCATTGATTATAATAGTGCAAAGACAATGAAGCAAGCAAAATTAATGTAGTGTGGTGATTGCTTCATTAGAAAAACAAGAAAATATAATTTATGATTATTAAGTGTGGAAACTCTCTCCGTTTTCTCAGAAGTGGCCTCTTCAAATTTCTTAAGAAACTTGAAAGTAGAAAAGACTATATAAAATAGCTGATAATGGTCTTTGCAAAATTATCCCAGAACTATTTTAAAAACTGAGACAAAGATGACATTTTACGATGCTGCAAATTAAAAAAACAAGCACTTGAGAAAATGACATAATCATTTGTGGAAGAGCAATGGATAGTTTTGGAACAGATCTGATAGTCTGAGAGAGGAGAAAGAGAAAATTTGTATTTTACAGAATTTTCTTTCGTATTTTAAGAGTAATTTATGAGTCTTCAGCTATCAGCCAGGAGCAGCATAAAATAGGTCTAACACATGGGTGGGAATTTAGTGGGAGAAGTGATTGATCTCAGGTGGGCTTGGATGGGAGGGAGGATTTATAGTGAGAGGCAGGACTTGTGGAGAATGGATTTGCTTCTCTACTTTTTCTGCATCACCACCATGGGGCAGCTCTTAGAAGCAACTGAAATACATCAGTTAATTGGGTAGTGTGTAATTTCAAGAGCTCACTGAGGAGCTGCCTCGGCATCTCTCCCAAGTTATATTTACATTGACTTTCATGCTACCTATGCAGGAAAGGGCCGATTGAAGCATTTGGAGGCATGTTTCAAATAAAAATGCTGGTTTTGGACTAGCATTTACATTTTTATGGAGATAAAGGTAGGTTGGCTCTGTTGCCTTGTCTAAAAAATTGTTTGAAATGCTGAGAATCAAAGTAAAAGACAACATTTAAACTGTGGAATTTTTTGTTTGTTTCTTTTTTGTTTTTCTGGAAAATGCAGCAAACTAAGGCATGGAAGTGGCTGTGAGAGTTTAGAGTTGGACTGTGTCACTAGGGGGCACTTAGGCACACGAAACCTGCAGTCTTTTTCCTCTTGGGTTTTGAGTGTGTGTGAACACTCCTTTCTCAGAAATATCTTTCAAAAATATCTGGTGTTTGTTTGTTTATTTGTTTTTTAATTGATTCAAGAGTATGAACACATGGACAGGAAGATGTGCAAGCACAGAAGGGTTTCAGGGCAGTGGTCTACAGTGCAGCTTTTCCTCTGGGAGAGTGGGAAGGCAAAGCAGAGGCTACAGCGTGCAGAATTTAGTGCAGAATATGCTCAGGCTACAAAGAGACCTTGAGGCTTCTTGATTAGTGCTAATTTAATTAATAAAATCTGAAGCAGCACAAATGATGATAGTTAGCAGTGGGGAAAAATAATCACACACACATTTACTTTTCCTATGAATACCAATTTCATACCTTCACAAAATACGTTATTAGAAACAAATGAAGACACAGTGGACATTTGCACATACCAGTCATGAGATGCCAACTGGAGGACTCTTCTAGAAAATGATATAAAAATGCTTGCTTTATGTTATCTAGATTCACTCTACTTCATCTGTTTGGCTGGGCTTTTCTAGAAGAACCTCTCAAGATGCTTAAGCTACGGGTTGCTTAAGATACTCAGGCAAATTGCTCAAAAACAGACATATTGGCAACTCCCAATCTGGTAGTAAAGCTCTCTTTTTGCCTAGAAATAATGGTTTTTTGCTTACCAGTGGCACGGCTGTGGGAATTTGCTCCAGGATTCCTTTTCTCCATATCCCTTTGAGGTCCAGGCTCTCCCAGGGAGCTGGGAGTGGAGCCAAGGCCTGACCCAAGCGGGTGGGTTTTGCTGTGCTGCTTGGGGCTGTCACTGCCAGTCACAGCGCGTGAAGAAGGCACCCGGGGACTGTGTCTGCTGGGGCAGCTCCGTGTTGAGGCACGCACGCTGCAAGGATTCATTTTCAAGTATTTTAAACAGCCCAGCATGCACTTATGTCCCTGAACTCCTGTGTCATAGCCGAGCTGCTTGGCAGCGTCATCCTGAGCTCACACTCACACTTGCCACAAAAAGCCCAGAGTTGTTTGTTTTTATGTTAGCTGCTATAGGCAGTCGGGCCAGCTAGTTATTAAATTAATCCCAAATTAAGTCTTTCTTCAGGTGGAAATGTGAGGGAGAGGATGGAGCTGGGGTGACTACTGCATATGCCAGCACCTGCAGCCACCTCATTGCCTTCACATGCCCAGTCCCTGAAGGCAGATTTACTGCCGTGTGGCTCTTGTCCTTTCGTAAGTGGACGTAGCACACAGGGACAGCATAAAATCCAAAGGTTAATGCATGTCTGTACTCTTTGCTGGGAAAAGAATGGAAAAAATAGGTTTCAGGTAGATTCTCTATAGCTGAGGAATTCCAAACAGTTCTCTTAGGCAAAACTTAGAGTTCAAAATGCAAGTCAGACGTGGTAATTATAGGGTATAGTAATTTAGGCTGCTTCGGAGGTCAAGACTATTAAGCCAGCATTTTTCTGGATGATTATTTATGGCACTGGCTATGTACTGGGGTGTGCAGCAAGGTGTTTGTATATTTTTCCATGGTGGTAACTTTCTCCTTTATGGTACAGTCTGATCTGTGCAGGGATCAAGGCCTTCCCTGCACTATGTGCCGAGTGCTCAGATGGCTCATATACATGTTTGAGGGCACAGCTCATATTGCCAAGCTGGGATTTATGAGCTGGAATTCTTTTCTCTCTTTCTGGCACAATGAACTTCACCATAGGGTGCATTACCCCATGTTTCTTGTAAAGCTAAGGTAAACATCTGAGTTTACATTCCTGATGACTGTTTTTAAGGGAAGTTTAGAATTGAGTTTTATAAAAACTTAAAATTATGCAAGAAAAAACACATTTCATAATGGCATTTCCTTGCATAGCTTGGAATCTAGCAGAGGTAAACATTGCTGACTCTCCTAATTGGTAAAATAGATTAGAAATCAGTTATAAGCTGAAAGCTTTTGGACACCTTAGCTGCACATCTGGCCTGGCAGAACTATAAAAATTATAAAGTGAAGTATTCTGTGATTTTGCTTCTTAGGCATTTTAAGCGAGTCAGGTAGAGGGCACTAAGTGCTAACGTTCAGCATGTCTGATCCATTGTACTGATGCAGGGCAAATCATTTTGCTGGTCTTCAGCAGTGATTATAGGTAACCTTATTTTAAATGGAAATAGACTGGGAGCTCCCACTGAACATTAAGATAATTTAACAATAAGAGATATGATATTTTAAACTGCTTAGAGATGCCCCTTCCATTTACCACTTAAGAATTAGCCTGAAAAGACTACAAACGTTGGTTTGCGGGTTCTCCATGTATGTGAAGTTTTAAGCTGACAGCTGGTTTTGCCTCCAAACAGCTAAAATATTTAGCATTTTTTGAGGATTTTATTTTTGACTTTTAAAGCTAAGTGTAGTGATAGCCTTTTTTTTTTCTCCCTTGAAAATGAATCTCTGAAAGGAGGCAATCCATAGGAGTACTATATGGACAAACCTTAATTAAATGTAATTATGTTTAACTAATGCAGCGTAATTAGAAACAATGTTTAAGAGTTTATTATAATGACCATTCAGTTATTTGTTTTTATTAGATGAATGCCCACTTTATGAACAAAAATCCATCATGGTACTGTTCTCAACACGGCTCACTTTTTTTTTTCCTAGAGACATTGTCCAGTTCCAGGGGAGCAAAACCAGAAACCCAGGGCATTGGCAGCTGATACAGAATTCTTATAATAACTCCTAAACCTTTATCATTCCTAGTCTGCATCCTAGAAGGAAAATGGTGTGGTGTTCTCATGTACTTTAGGATGCTGCAGTTCAATTCCTTATTCTTAGTATGATTCCTAGAAACTTTGAGAAGTCAGTCAAGTCCTTGTCTTCACTAAGCATTGAACTCTCAGCCTAATATTTTCAATATTCAGTAAATCTATCTTTTTATTATTTTTTTCCATTTCTTTGGAAACTGGTCTAAATACTACTGAGCTCCTTATGCTCTGAAGAGTATGTATCAGTTTGATGGGAGAAATCAACGGAGTCCTATCTGCAGCTACATGGAGGTGCTAAGACATCTGCTCCCAAATCAGACAGATGTCATTTTATGTCCTCTCAGCAATGGAGGGATTGAAGTCCAGGTCTCCCATACATACTCTAACACTAAACTGTAGGATCAGGAAAAGGGCATTGCTGAGAGACCACCCTTGGAGAGACCACCCAAAGGGCTTCATCAATGTAAGCACAAGTTGACGATGAATGTTCAGCCTCTGATACCTGCAAGGTTGTTTCACTGTTCAGTGCCATCCATATTTAGGAGTTCTTGGCTTGACTAGAAGAAGATTTTTATGTCTGCAAAGAGTCTTACTGGTAGAAAACAGTGCTGTGAACACTTCGCCTGTCCAGGTGTCAGTAGCTGAGAATAATTTAAATCGTTATCTGACTTATCAGTGCTGTTAAAAGCAGTATGAGATAAAGAGCACAATTTCAATTCTCTCTTGCCTGCCTATTACCATTTAGACAAGACATTAAGCTGTGATGGATATATCTACTGAGGATGTCCAGACTGTAAAAAAAATTTAAAATTGGGGTCTCTTTTTAGTGTTTCATGTTGTGCCAAACAAGCAGCTGTACTGGATCAGGCCAAAGCTCCATCTTGCTCACTATCCTCACAGTAAAGTGAAAATTCCCATTACTTTCCCAACTATTTTTGATCCAGTGAATTCTTGCACCAGAGTTAGTTTCTGTTTGCTTATTCATTCCCAAAAGATTTCCTTTTATTAGTTTCTTCAGTTGTCCCCTGAATCCATGTGAAGTTTTTGCAACCATAACATGCCCTGCCAGCGTTTCCTTTCCCGGCCACATGGAGAGCTGCTTCCTTGTCTTGTTTTGAACCTGCCATCTGCCTGCTTCGTTTGATGCCCCCTGGCCTTGCATTAGAAGAGGCAGTGAACAGTCAATCCTGATTCACCCTTTCCATGTCACTTATGATTTTACAGACCTCTATCATACCTCCTCTGGATCGTTGCGTTTCCAGGTTTCTTAGCTGTTGCTCATGTGCAAGCATGAGAGGATCAGAATTGCACACAGCAGCAGTTGTGCATGTCATACTCAGGATGCAGTTGTGCATGTATAAAGGAATGTATTTTTTTTTTCTTCTGGTTCTTTTGTTGTATTCAGTTTGCTTTCTGCAACTGTTGTGAACACTGATATTTATATAGCACTGTTACCTCCCCAAGGTCTCACTCCTGAGTAGTAATGGTCAATTCAAAATCCACAATTCTGAGTTTAAATAAAAAAAGTTTTTCCCTCTTTTGCAGCAGTTTGCATGAATTAAATCTTGCATGTTGTTTTATCACCTACCCTGTCTTGTAAAATTCTGTAGCCTTTGTCATTCCTATCCTAAGAGTAACTTAAAACAATTCACAAGCATTGTCATCTCCCAGTCAGTCCCTTTCTCGGTGATGTTAAAAATGTGTTGAACTGTGTGGGTCCTCTCTTGTTGCCTGTAGGGCTGTCCTGGTGACTTTCCTCCACAGTGAAAATAGACTGTTAATTCTTATGTTCCATTCCCTGTTAACTATTTTCTTTTTTAAAATCCAGGCAAAAAAAATGTGTCGCTCTAATTTTCTGCCTGCTGAGGTTTCCTTAAGGAGTCTTTGGTGAGGGACATCAGCAAATAACCTCTTAGAAATCCAAATAGACTCTGATTCAGAATTGTTGTTCACCTGAACCATTCAGTCATTTGTGAGCCGGGTTCATGCTGATCTGCTTGTGTGCTTCTCCAGCCGGGACATTCTCCATGACTGCCCCACCACGTGCCCCTCTTTCCTGTGTGGTGGCAGAGCACTTGCATTGGCAGATCAGAGCTGGAATTGGTGAAAATCAGCCTGTGGAGCAAGACAAGAGTTTTTGGCTGAATCAGGTTTGTGATGGTACCTTGACCACATGATGCAGATGCTGGCACAAGGGAGTAAGAGCACTTTGCTCTATCTGGGGCAAGGGCAGGGTCCTCCTTTTCTGCCAGGCATCGAGAAGCTTAAGCCAGCTGTGAAACCCAGCTCTTTTGTGATCGATATGGCTACTTTCCACTTCTCCAGTGGCTACCACGTTTAACTTAACGTTGGTGCTATGTGGCAGAGAGGAGCTTACATTTTTCCTTTATTTCGGTTGTCCTGGGAGCTAGTAATTTGTAATCAAGAATGAGCAAAAATATTGTTGAAAGTAAGTACAACACTGAAATGTTTGTATGAATAGAAGAAATATGAAAGAGATGTTTGCAGTATTGCTGCTTCAATGTCTAACTGTGCATCCAGCTAGCCATCTATTAAAAATATACTGTCCATCACTTTCACTGCTGCTTTCACTATCCACCAGTAACATTAAGATGTAAAATTGCTTTTTTGGAAGGTGTGTTTCTCATATATTTGTAATATCTGGACCTCACTGTTATATTCTGAACCATTCAAAGTAGACAGATCACTTTAATTTTAGCAAGAGGTCAATATTTTTTGTGTGCCCAAAATTTCTGGGGACAAGGGAAGAAGGAAGGCAAGAAGGATGCTCAATGGTCACATTTTATTTTTTTTATATTCCTAAAAAGGTAGAAGTTCAATCCGGTCAAATCATGTTCTTCTTATTGCTTACATAATAGCAATGGATGGCTTTTATTGCAAGTGCTTTGTAATTTGAAGTTTTTTCCCATTTCCTTTCTGTTTCATATTCTGTTCATATTCTTTAATTAGATTTTTAGATGCAGAATCATATCTCATTATAAATAAATAGTAACAATGAGCTAAGTAGAAATATGCCTTTTTCCCCTTAATCTGTGGGACAGTGTGAAGACCTTGCCCCTGCAGTTAGCAGTACGCCAATGACATGTTAAGTTCTGTTGATAATCAGATGCAATATTGACTGTGTTTCACTGTCAGAAGCAAAGAGAACTCTCTGCTCCTGAGTGCTCAATTCAGGAGAAATTAGTAATTTACATGTCAATAGTGGCACCAAATTATGAATATGTCACTTAGTACTTGCTGCAGCTTGGTCGGTAATTCATGTGCTGATTCATGTCAGGCACGCGTGATTGCTTTTTTAATGGAGTGAGGAAGACTACATTCTTCAGTGGAGAAGAATAAGCATGGCATGATTTTCCAGAAACAAAGAAAATTTTTTAATTTAGTCCCTTGGTGCTAAGGACTCCTTTGGGATTCTTTTTTTACCCTTGTAGATGTCTCATTAATCGTGTCCTTTGTTTAGGATATCATCATCCCTGCAAGTATTAATATGTATCCAGGATCTGCAAATGAGGACTGGGTGGACATGTGTTTAAATCAGTGTGCCTGTTGTGAGTGCAGTTCTGATTTCGGTTGTAATAATCTCTCTTTCCCCTTGAGTCTGGCAAGTTTACATCTGTGGTGTCAAACGGGAAGGTTACTGAGCTCATTTTCAGAGGCTGAGTTGTAGGTGGTAGCTGTGCGTTGTGCGATCACGTTCTTCTCATAGGTCTCCATAAACCTACACCTGCACATTTTATGGATGCAAATTGTACGTAAGCACCAGCTTTGGGGTATATATATGGTCCTTTGCAAACAGCAGTATTGCGCTTTGTGGGCAGAAAATGCTTACGTGTGCAAAACCTGCAGGTGTGGTTTTAAAGCCTGTTTGACAATTCGTCCTGTGTGCATGGAAGGTGTGCCATGCTGGGAACGTCTGCTTAGACTCTGGCTGGGTGATGGAATTGATAGTGGGCATCATTTTTGGTTTTGCCGTTGGGGTGCTCTCCAGTTTCTGGGTACTTGTTACTGCTTTGCTGCTGTTATTTTCAGTCTCTGTTTAATTAAACGGAGACAGTTAGCCACATTTGCAGTGACACGTGTGAGCTTGGTTCTCGTAATGTTCTCTCCAGCTGAACGCGCGGCGTCACCCCTGCCGCTTTCCGCATCGGAGCGTTGCCAGCCCCCGGCTGGCACTGCACGGATGGTGCTCGGAGGGAGGCACCACAGGAATTTCTAAAGCAAAAGACTCCTGTAAATTTTTTCCAAGTAATGTAGTCATGAATAACAAACATTAAAATTGTGTATACTCTACTAATTCATACTCATGTCTTGGAAATTGTATGGTTATGCTAAAAATGTTGCCAAACTTTTCAAATCCAATAGAGACCAGTACAATCTCTAGCAGTGGTTGAACTTCCTACTTTTCTCCTCCCTTCTCACTTTATTTTGAGTGTCGCAAACCTCAACTCCCGTGCGTCTTGGGTTCATATATATATTCTTATCCATGGATGACCTTTCACAAATGACTTCAAATAACAGCAGCCGAATTCAAGCACAAGAGTTGGTAGCAAAAGGTCATACTCTAGTTATACAAACCGTAGATAAATTTGTACTCCCTGCAGCGACTGATTGCTGTAGCTTTTTGTTTTGTATCTGACCAATCTTAATTCAAAACCGTGCACTAGGAAAGGTTATGTTCTAGCTTTATTTCTCTCTGCCTTTCTCCTGGTTATCTTTCACTTAAAATTACTCTATTTAGAGGTTTGGGGGTTGGGGTTTTTTTGTTTATTTGTTTTAGTGTTACAGCTGTTAATTTTCTGTTTCAAATGGATGCTTACTGCTACCTTTCCTTTTCTGCTTGTTCTTTACCTGCAGGATGGTCTTGCATATAACCTTCCCTGGAAGTGTGAGCAGCACTTTTTCAGTGAGCAAGAGCCAAATTCTCATTGGAGAACATTTTATTTCCAAATGAAATAATTTCAGTTAAGTTATTTGAGGCCACTGTGCTACGAGCATGCCTTAGAGTGGTGCATCTAGACCTTAAACAAAAGAACATGGCAGAAACAAGTATGGTCTGTTTATACAGCCATAACTCAAAACGAGTAGTAAATTGAAAGAGTATTTGCTCTCATCACCACTGGTCACTTCCTGCCCTTACGTTGTATAGACAATTCATTTCTTTTATTTCTGAAATACAAAAACTGTAGACTAAGGCTTCCCATGGAGACTCAGCTGTGGTACTCTGCTTTGTAATTAATACCAACAAATTGCATTTTTCTGTCCATATTTGGACTTGCTACTTGCACATCTTGCACACCGCTGCCTCTGATTCAGACCAGAGGAGCTTTGCTGCTCTTTATGGTAGAGCTGTCCTTGCAGATGAGTTAAAGTAAGGCTCCACAGGCATAACCCTCTAGAGGCTTGTGTGATGCTTACCCTGGACTCTGTTACTTCTTTGGCCATTTCCAGGTCGTTCAAATTAAGTTTATATGGGTTTCAGAGCCAGGCTTAACACCATCCTTCTGCCAGTGACAGACTGACAGCAAACCCTCCTAGGAGTATGCCAGAATGAAGCCCATGGTTTCATGTGGCTTGCCTCAACAGAGTTAATGTGACTGCAAACTTCAGCTGCAGTCACATTCCTTCCTTGGGTGGGTGCAGCCATATGTTCTTAATGTGGACGGAAACCAAGCAAGAACCAAAGTCAAACTGCTGCAAAGTTTCAGCCCAAATGTCAGTGCAAAACAGAATTTCAGCTGCCTTAAAGCAGTAGCAGTGTATATGTTCTCGGCCTTATTTCTGCTTCATGCTTGTGAGTAAGAAAGATCGCGTGCCCTTCATGCTCTCCACAGTCTTTTCCCACAGAGGACTTCTTACCTTTATATTGTTGTACTGAAAGCCACATAATGTTCTTTCAATGGAAAAAAAAATCAGAATCAACCATCTTGTTTAACACAGAGAAAGCCTTCATATAGGAAGCTACCATGGATCACCTGACAGATACAAGTAACTTCTTTTGAGTCAAAGCCCAGAACTCTATTTAATGGAAGATAGCCATATAATCAGTTGAGTTTAATGCTGGAGTGTAGTCAGGAAGGCATTTTAACACATTATGTAACCTTTTCTGTAGATGATCATAATAAAAAGCACCATGAACGTAACTGACAATGTGCAAATGGAGTCTACTGTTTCCATGGGATTTCAAATGGAAAAGTGGTAGCCCTTGCAGTTAGTGGCATGAGACCAAGGCAGCCTTTACCATAGGACTGGGAATTTGAGGAGGTGCATCTGCTAAGCCAAAATCAGCTAATCTTTGCCTGCCTAACTGCAGATGACAAAGAATCTTTGATTTGTTCTGCTGCTTGAGAGTGGGGATCCAAAACAGTCGTGGAGTAGCTCAA
>JAVCKT010000167.1:0-11274 GCA_032273925.1 Rhynchotus rufescens | reverse complement strand
AAAAAATAAAGGAAAAAAAGAATATCTGCAGACTGTCGGACAGTGGGTTTTATAGTATCTTGCGTTTTTTGAGCCCGTGCAATTGAGATAAAGCTTTCAAACAGAAAGATAAGTCAGAGAGCTCACAGGCCTGGGAATGTCAGCTTTCTGCATCAGTATCTGGCCTTGGTCAAACAAAAATATATTGCAGTTTGGAGAGATAGAGTGGACATGATAATGCAGAGTCACTCTATATGTGGGAAATACAGAATGCA
Source organism: Rhynchotus rufescens (assembly GCA_032273925.1). Classification (NCBI taxonomy): domain Eukaryota; kingdom Metazoa; phylum Chordata; class Aves; order Tinamiformes; family Tinamidae; genus Rhynchotus; species Rhynchotus rufescens. The sequence goes on along the minus strand of JAVCKT010000167.1, from coordinate 11,020 downwards.
CAGAAAGATTAAAAGCCATAAAAAGAGGGAGGGAAGGAGAGAAAAATGTGTGTGTTTGTGTGTGTGTGTGAGAGAGAGAGAGAGAGAGAGAGAGAGATTACTTGTAGATAAAATAAAATGAATTGGAGGTTCATAACCTGCCCCCTGGAATGCTATTTCTATGAACCATAAAAGAATCAAGTCATGAAGAGTGTCCAGACATGTCTGAAACACACACCTGAGGAATTAGTTAGCTTATTTGTCTCTATTCCTTGCCAGTACATTATTATGCCAGTCACCAGGGATGTCAAATTAGTCCTTTGTTTGTCAAATTAGTCCTTTGTTTGACCTGTCTCAAAAAACAACAAAAAAAAAACCCTCTAACTCAGTACTTCTCATTTAGAATAATGTCACTTACAAATAAAGAAATAAACGAGCATGTTTTCATTTACACTGGGTACCTATTGCTAAACAAAAATATGCCTAAGAGCTCAAATGCAACAAGTGCCGACAGTTTTGTACAATTAGATATTTATTTAACTCTATTGAATCCCAATATTAAATTCACTTCAACTACGTGGGATTTGGTTTGTGTCTTCATTTTGACAAGCTGTTTGTATTGCCTTTTAATTCTTTGATGCCCTTGTATTCAAATGTGAAGCAGAGATCAGCATGAAGTGAAATTGGGAGCCCAACTCAAATGGTCCTCATGGGTGACTTCAACCACCCTGATATCTCCTGGGATAATCACACAGCCAGGAACTGACACTCCAGGAGGTTCCTGCAGACCATTGCAGATAACTTCTTGATGCAGGTGAAAGGCCACAGCCATTTCAAAACTTCATAATAAAGAACAAAATGGGCAACTAGGTCTATGCTGTTTCTCATCTTTTCGCAGTTCTCTGTATTATGTTAGACATCATTTCTGCATGCTTCTCTTTCATAAGCTATATATTGATATAACCCTGCTCAAAAATAATGTGCCACCATTACATCTTTACTCAAATATTACTTTGAGAACTTACAGTGAAGTAGGTTTCCCATATATCTAAGATTCAGAAAACGCACAGACACTTATAAACAACTAGGTTACAAGAGATTAATGAACTCTTGCTTGTCAGCTGTGGTGAAATGACTAGATATGCCCCCAAATACAGTGCAAATATTAAGTAAAACATTCTTCTCATAGCTGGCCTAAAGAAAAAGAACAAAGGAAATAACACCCACAAACTTTGGTGAGATGAGAGGAAAACATTCTGTGAAATGAAAGTGTTCATTCTAGGATTCTGAATACTTTGATTCAAGGTTTGGTAAAAAATTTATTTCGTATTCTGGACAAGATAATGTGTGTTTCAGCTTTCCCCTGCAGGGAGCTAAGCTTTATACTAGGTAAATTAATTAATGCATATGGAATGTTCAGGTAGTATCATCTACATATAGAAAGTCCTACTAATTTTGCTGGACTTAGAAGAATATAGCTTTATCTCTCTTGTTTCTTTTTGATTGACTTTGGAGCAAGTCAGTTAGCTCTGTTCAAATAATGAAACTTTTTTCTCTATGAGTAATTGGAAAGTAGAACACTGCATAAATGTAGAAAAACCTCCAAGTTATATTTAATTTGGCTGTTAAGTTTTTCTTTTATATTTTCATCAATTTTTGTTTTCGCTCACACTTCTCTGCAAAATTCTGATAGGATATCTCAATAAAGTGTGGATGAAGGCAAGTAAGTTGTCTCTCTTCTCCTCATTCCTGCTAGCAAATGACACTTTAATTTTTTTCTAGTGTGGACTTTCATTCCACTGTTGAGTTCTTAAATTTCCTTAAATTTTGTATATACATTTCCATCTTCATACTGCTGAAAATTTCTAAATATATCTAGTTAAAAAATAGAATGCTAATAATTTGATTTACTATCATTTTACAACTTGCTACTTCTGAGTGGTGGAGTCCAACAAAATTTCTATCAGACTCAAGGCAAGTGGCGTCTCTTTCCTGAGTAACAGCTATTATTGGCAAAAGATTGTCCTTCCTGGTGTAAGTAGTGGTCTCCTTATATCATAACTATACTCTAATGCTATAAAACTCCACATCCACACTTCATCAGCAGAACATATTCTCTTTCTGTCCTGGTCCTAGATAATAACATTTTAAATTAAAGAACTTTAATTTAATCATTTAACTGTTGAAAGCTTTATGCAGCTGACTGTCACCACTCTACAGATTTAGGAAAGAACTTGCATATATAACTTTATTACGTGAGAAAACAAAGACCGAATGAAAGCATGTATCAAACACGTGTATCAAATATATCAAAAATCATCCATCCATTTCTATAAATGGTGCTTATTTTTTCAAAGTAAATATATTCAATACTCTCTATACTAGAAAATTATTGCAAGTTATAAGGCAAAACATAATTTATTATTCGTCCTCTAAAGTGGTTTTCATGCTACAATCCTGGAACAGAACCAGAAAACAAGCTATAAACTAGAAAGTTAATGTCAAAAAATGACAGTCTCTCTTCCCATAGAAATACCATCTCTATCCTAAGAGTTCCCATGTAGATTACAAGCTGTACTAGAGCCCTATCTGTTAAAATCCTGTGTCTCAAAAGACAAGATTGAGAAAGCTACATTTCTCAGCCCAGAACATAACAAACTAGAGGAAAATGAAAGAGCTCAAGTCATGGGATACAACTTGGGACAAGATTCAGACATCTGTGAGACTCATGCTGGGCAGATGTTCGAGTTGCCAGTGTAGTCAGGACACAGTCACTATGGTATAGTCCAGCCACTGTAGAAATAAAGTGACATTTTAGATGCTCTGGAGTTCTCCAAAAAACACTATATCATGTCTTCTGACCATGAACTGATGTTGCACATAGTTAGGTGTTGCATCTTGCTAGTTAGTTGTAGCATTAGATTCTCATCCTCCTTTGGTCCAGTCTACACAGCCAATTGATTCCTCAACAAACTTACTTATGCAGGTATCCAGCTGGAAGAATTTACTGTAGGATCATCTGGAGAGATTTGTAGGCTGATTGCTCTGTTGGAGCCAGGTTCAAAAGCAGAATCTCTAATGGGGTCCATTAACCCCTGCACATGTAGATCTGTGGTACAGAAATCTTAATATAACTTCCTGAATATGAAGTAAAACATTAGCCAATAAATATTTCATTTAACTATTAAGCTTCAATGAAGTCATCTAAGTTCACTTAGGAAAATAATGAAATAAGATTTTTGGGGAAAAACTGTTGTCAGGTGGAGTCATTTTAGATGTGTTTATTTTGATATCTCCATCTCTGCAGTGTAGACTATACTTATTTATTTCATTCTTTAAATGCTTCTAAAAAAGAAATAATAATAATGCTCATCACTTGCTAATACAACATCTCTTCACTTCCATAGCAGAAATTAGCCAATGCAGAAAAAGAAACTGTTACAGAATTACACAATAAACCACCTGTCCTTAGCCAACCAATACAAATTTTAAGCAAAGATTTTAAGCAGACTATTACAGCTCCAGATGAAACGCCATCCAATTTGAACTCCTTCATGATAAAAGAAAAGAAGTGAATTTCAAATAAGCAGGTTAGAAAGAGTAATAGGTTTACAATTATTTTCATTAGCTCATTTAAGTAAGAGCAATTCTCTATATGTATTGGCCTCCAAAAGAATCCACTCGGCCTAGGTTAGGCACATAATTTGTATCAAACTTACAGGTGTCTTCTGTGTCTTTGAAGGTCTCCAAAAAAAGATCCTGCCTGCTCAAATTGGATGTCTATCCGTAATCTGGAAGAATATCCCTTCAGATATCTTCAAATACCTCTCTTCCTATATTGTTACAAAAGGAGCTTAAATACTTTTTTTTTCTCTCATTGGACAGAGAAGTTTCTTCTTTGACAGATTTCCAGAAACAGTTCTATAAGCCACAGATAATGGAGCATCACAAAAGGTCCAGCTTACACAGCATAAGAGTTAAAGAGCATTGAGAACAAAAATAGCATTGTCAGTTGCCCAACATCTGATGATTGTCTGGACCTTTGAACAAAATATTATGAACAAAAGCAGTCTGAGCTGACTTTAAAATTGTCTGGGATAGTATCATGCTAGCTATGAATTACAGACCTTTCTCAGAAGTTTTGACACCTGGTTGATGGATGATTTTGCCAAATCCCATAAAACTTAATGCTACTATTTCAAAAAATTCTGTCAATCTCCTCTGAGCTATACAGATTTGGCAGCATAGTTTGGCAATCTACACATTAAAACCAGTTAAAAATCAATTAATTTCTGGAATAAAATGAATTTACTGATTCAGTTGAGCTCTGGAGTGACGAATCCCTTGTATTTCAGTCTAGCTGTACAGGACATAGAGCTGAGATAAACCTACATGCTTAATGTATATAAAAAAAAAATATATTTATTTACTTTAAGACACTTGTCAAGTGTACTATAGGGATACATTTATGTTGAAAAATTGGTTGAGAAAGGGAAATTAGAGAAAAATTAGGGCCTAACAGAAGTTATTACATTACAGAGGCTTGCTTGAGATGAGAGACAGTTACCACTTCCAGGATGGTTGGTATGTACAGATTTTCTCCACAGTTCCCTTGGCAGCACAGTCTGCCCTCCTAGCACACACTAATGAGAGTAAACAAAGAGTGGGGCAGAATGGAGATACCATGGCCAAACTGTTTTCCCTGCAGAGCTGGCAACCTGGTGGTACCACACGTCTGACAAGCCACACAGTATGATAAGATGTCTGGTGCTGGGCCAACAACGATGGCAGATCAGTCCCTTTGGATGTACTTTGCTCCAACTTTTAATATCAATAGACACCCCTTTTTAATATCTCACCTCCCTCCAAGGAATGATCACTCCCCAATGAGCATGCTCTCTAGATTTTCTAATTGACTCGAGAGATTATTTTTTAAACCAATCAAAAACAAAAGTAAGTATGACTGCAGTCACTCAAGCTCCACCTAAATGTAAATATATATATATATATGTGTGTGTGTATATATATATATATGTAAAAGAGGTGAACTAAGGAGGGAAGAAGTTGAAGGGAAGAATCTACTATAATTTCTGGATCAGTCAATCGGCTGATCCAGAACCCCCTTTCCTCCCCTTGGGTCGAGACGCTGCCTGAAAAGCCTCCTCAAGGTTGGGAGCTCTCTCCCATCTTCTGGGAGGATTACTGTGCATTTGTGTATTAGAAGCTAGCTGAAAACTCCATGCTGTAATAGAGAATATCCTGTATAGACATCCAAAACCTGATTTGTAAATGTTGCATTTGAATAAATTGTGCTATTTGTGAACTCGACTACTTGCTTTGAAGGCGATCGGACCTATAGTCAACCTATGTTCATGAATCCAGTGCTGCCAGAGTCAGGCCTATAGTTACCACAGTATTTGGTATCCCTATTAAGAGATGATTCTAGCTGTCCTCAGTCCCTCTAACCTTTGATGATCATCTGGACAGCAAGGGGATTCACTTCTTACCAAATCCGCCCCACCTTCAAACCACAAAAATTTATTGGATACATCCATGTGTAGTGGGTCCAGTCTGCTCGCAGACTTCATGAAGGTTTGAACCAAGATCCCGTTCATTGTCTGCATTTCACAGTAAAGAACAGTCTGCATATTTTTAGCCACTGATTACAAATAGTGCAAATAGGAGCTTCACTCTTGGCCCTGAAGTCTTCTTTCAACACATATGTATTAACTCCACCATCATGTAGCAAACATGGGATCATTTCTCACAGTAAGAAGGCAACTCGGCCTCTAAGTTCACTTGGTCCTCAACCATCTCACTTGAGTTTGACAACCAAGGTAGTAGGTAGTGTCAGATTATGATATGAACTTTGATGTTGTATTAATCGGACTGAGACCCCCAGCTCAGTTCAGGAGAATCACATCAAAGAACATCACATTAGAAAGCAAAAGAACTATGTGCAATTAGGCTCAGTATTTTAAGGTGAGTAGTAGTATCCTATGAGACAAAAAAGATAGGAAACAATACATCTAGACACTTGACCACTGCCATGGCCAATGTTGACATGCTGTGGGCTTCTGGAGGGCATTTCAATGGAGGACATTGCTTGGGAAATGTTAAGGTGGCAATTCCCTTATTGCCCTATATTGTCCCTCTATTTACAAGTTGCTATGAAGCCAACTACTGCTGTGTCATTTTGCACCATTGTTTGCTCACTCAAGAGCAATAAGAGATGCAGAAGAGTAAAGAATCCTAGTTTATAGGGAGTTAAATTATTGCCTGGTTTGTACAATCGTATTAAAATGTGTTGCTTTGTTTCCTTCTTCCCATTTCACTTACGCTGCTTTTGAAGGGGCACATAGCTGTGAAGTATCCTTTTATCTGCATTCTGTGGCAGGAGGTATATTGGCAAATGCAGCATAAATTCTCTCTCTCTCAAAAAAAAAAATGTTGGCCTCATTTTTTTTTCTGCTATTTTGTTACAGAGAAAATTCATAATTGTCACATCTGGAAGAGAAAATACTGCTAGATGAACCTTGTGAGCACATTCAGTGAAAGTCAAAATGCTCCTGTTTTCAAGGGTCATTTCATCATTTCTGAAGGTTTCTGGTGTCATTGTGGATCTTTAATTAACAAGGTTCTGATTAATTGTGTTGCTTCCTTAAGAACCTCTTCAATGACATTATATGGATGGAGGTTGAAAGGGATCAATAGAGCTACCATCGGGATCTACACAGATTTCTGCAATCACTTTTTTTTCTTTCTTTCTTTTGCTAGAAATGGCAGAAAACTGCAAACTGTTGATGGGTGGTAGAGACTTGGGGTGGAGTTGACAGAGTTAATCAAAAACATGAAACACCCATGAGCCTTCATACATTCATCTACTCTCAGGTCACACACCTTCTCACGCACGCGCACACACACATGCACACGCACTGATCATATAGATACTCATATCTGCTGCTTGCACATGTGACAGTGATAAACAGGTTTCTGCTAGGAACAATTTAGTTGGCAATAAATCACTCTGGTAGGGGCTACTGTGCTGAGGTGAATAGCCATGATGCAAGGATATAATTGTGCATAATCAATGCAAACATGCTCTAGTGGAACGTGACAAAGTCTTACTTAAAAACGCTTAGCTAAAGCCTGGAGGTTATGGCACAAGCAATGTGATGGGGGGCTGACAGATAACAGCACGGTATCTGGCTGGTGTCATAACAAAGGGAAATGTGAGAGAAGCTTTGCATGAACTTGTGTTAGGAAAGAAATAAAAGAACAGACTTTGCGAGCCCTAAGAAGCAGGAGTTAACACTCTTCAGGATTCCCAACCATGTCAGAAGCCTGGAAAACACAAAGTACAACACAAACTACTGAGATGTTCCCACCGAATGGAAAATAGCCTCCTAAAAGTACTGTCTAGGATGTCAGATTTCAGTCGTCTTTTTCTCCACCGCCCCTAGCCAAAATCAGACTTTTAAAATTAGGAAATGGTGCTTTGTTATAATCATAAATATCCCAGAGATACATATTCATTTTGAGAAAACTTCCATTACTACAACTACCTCAACTCCTCAGTAAAATTGATGGGCAAAGCAGAATGCTAGAAAATATTCCGCAGCATAACAAAATAGCCAAGTACTCTGCTTTGACAGATCAAGCTCAAGATTTTGCCCTAATTAAATGAGATGAAGGAGAAAAAAACATTAATGCTCCAGACAAGTACTCTAATAACCAAGGTAATTATGATCATTCTGTTATTCTCTTCTGTAAAGATTGCTACCACAGATTGAATCAAGTTATAGCAGCCTGGAGCCAGAAGACAGGACACTCATCCCAAAGGTGTCTTCAGCCCACCCAAAATTTTAAATGATCTTTCCAATTGGTTCTCTTTGCAATTAGTTTTCAAGGGACTACAAAGCAAACAATTGTCTTGGATTAAGATACATGTTTATGAAGACATGAATAAATTTAAGATACTCCTTTCTAGAAAGCTGTATCAACATGTAGCAGATTGAATGACTGATAGACATTCACCTTCATGAATGTGTAGAACGCCTCACCCAGAAAGGTGTCCAACATTAAATTTCTTAAAATAAATCTTATGTTCTGATCTCTGTCTTAAATATACTAGATGAATCTGTTTACAGTTGGTCTAAGGTAACATTACCCATTTGCCTGTTTTTGTGAGCAACTTTTATGCATGGATTTCAACCGAGAACAGATCATGGACATTTTTGAAAATCTCAAGAAAAAAGAATTATGATGGAACAGGAAAACCATCTTTTGCTTGGTTCTATTTATAAAGAAACAGACATGTTTCTTTCTTTCTGTAAGATAAAAAAAAAAAAAAAAATGTATTTAAAGTGCTGTTATGGTGCAAAATGCTGAATAGATTTCTCTAAAAAAAAAAAAAAAGAAAAAAAATAGCATGCTATGATCTACAATTGGCAAATTGCCCTATTAGTGTACGTTTAAAGAAAGAAGTTGAAAGGTGCAAATTGGAAGGTGACTTGCTCCCAAGAATCAATAGGTCTGGAAGAGTCTATTATAATAACATCATGTCCCCGAGAGGGCATCAGGGATAAGTATGTTATTGTTAAATTAGGTGGCGCCATCTTTGCAAGGAAACAGAAATGTAATGTTTGCTAATTGAACTATAAAAATAATAATTACTTTTGATGTAAGGGAAGGCAAAGTCACTCAGCAATAGCTCTGATCGTATAAATTGAAGCTGTTATCATCAGAGCCGAAACTAGATTAGAAGGGAGCTTCTCAAATTACATTTGAATGATACCAAACGTACAGAAGGCTTTGAGTGTTTTCAGTACGTGTGAGAGTCCTTCTCTCCCCGCTCCCTCACCATGCAGCCACATGTTGTTTACTGGAACAATATTTCCTTCACAGAGTGAATTCTTTAACCTGTTTCATTCCAATTGCATTTTTTTCCTGCTAAAAATACAGTTTATGAACAAGTATTAATTTAGGGGAACACTATTTCTGCTATGTTGGTTCTGGTTGCTTCCTCACTTAAGCTTTATTTAAGGAATGTTCCCATAATTTCAATGAGTGGGAAGAGAACGAGGTGGTTTATTCAGAATATGAGGTTCTAGTCGTATTCTGAATATTACGAAATTCATATATCGTAACCACGAAAAAGATATTTCATGGTTAAAATGTTTGACAATATAAAACATCGGATATTCTCCGGTGTTCTCTGGCAGAGAATCCTGAGTAAAAGAGTATGCTATTTAGTTTTGTTTTTTTTTTTCTTTTTTTTTTTCTTTTTTGCCTGAAAGTGACCAGACAGTTATCACAAAGTTTCTGAACTTGGGGAATCTGAAATCTATTCAAAATTGAGGGGAAGGATACTGAGTCTAGGAAATCTGAAACTGGGGGGAAGGAATATACTGAATCTGGGAAATCTGTTACTAAATTTGTCACAGTTCATTTCTGAATTGATGTTAGTAAATATCTCCTGAAAACTGATTTAGGAATGCTTATTTTTAGAAGGCAAGATGGTCCAAAGATTAGACTGTTTGGAACTAGCTCAAATTCCTGTTTTTCCTTTCAGATTTCAAGCAAGACTGACAATTTTGGTGCAATATTCTTTATTTAAGCAGATATATAATATTTGGTCCAATATAATATTTGGTCTATACAATAGCAGAGAGCTGTATATAAATGAAGGCATACCTCAGGTAAATAATACAAAGACTGATAAATTATGAAGGGATTCTGTGATGTGCACCTGTAATTACAGTACAGCCTTTCTCATTCTTCCAACATTAAAGTAGTTCTTTACAGTGCAATAGGCAATGAAGGAAAAAAAATCTAATTCTATTATTCTATTTTGGCCTATTTCCTATGACAATTATGTCCTGAGAGTGAATGTTGTTGAAAATGATAAAAACAGACAGGTTTTAGACTAAATTAAATCCTCTATGTGAAGTTGCTATTTCAGTCTAGATTTTTTGTTTTTCTCCCTGAACATTCACACAAAAATTCATGTAAAAATAAAAATTAAATTAAAATCTTACCTACTAAATCACATTTCAGCATTTTATTTTGAATACAGAATAACTGGCTATAATTTTGAATTTAAAAAGCTGCCTTTTTTTTCTCTCCTTGTGATCTAATATTAGGCAAAACCTAAAACTTATCGATATCAACAAGATAAATAAAACATTGAAGTAAAAGAAAGAAGAGCTTCGGGACCTTACTACGGCAATATATAAGAAGACTATTAGACAGACCTTTGGTGGTTTTAAGAAACTATCTTTGCTCACCAAAGTGCATACTTGAAGTGTGTCTGATCAACATGAATGTCTGAAAGCTCTTCATAAATATTTCTCCAATATTAATAAAAAGGTAGAGCAAAGGAGTATTACTGGATAAGCCAGTTGTGAAGAAAATCTACAGATAATCAAAAGGATTACCAAAGGTTTTGTAAAAGGATAATGATATTTTTTTACTGTTCTCAGTTAATGCTATGTACAATGCTGTGATAGCTTGTGATGAAACACTAGTTCTGACTTGAAATATTTGAGTTTTATTTTCATATCCCCCCTAAAAGCCTTAGGAACTTATGTTTGAGCTGCCTTTGAAAGCAAAAGAATTTACACTGGAAGAATAAACAGCACATCTTTCTCATTTTATAAAGAATGAGAAGCTGAAAGATGCTTGGTCAAGCAAGAATGCCAGAAAGGAAGATGTTTCCATCAAAGAAAGAGAAGGAGAGAGAAGTATTACAGTGATGGGTAAAGGCTAAGAACAAAAAACCAATGTCACTCCATAAGACAGGAGATAGAGTGAGGAGTGGATACACTGCCAGAAAGAAAGGGGCTAGGAAGAATTCCCTTTATCTTTACTTTTCTGGTCTCAACATCTGTCCAGTATTGCAAATGAGGAAAACAGCCTGAAGAAACAGTTGAGCAAAGAATACATATAAGTATAAATGTATAAATATAGAATCATAGAATCATAGAATGCCCAAGGTTGGAAGGGACCTCAGAGGTCATCGAGTCCAACCCCCCTGCAC
>JAVCKT010000163.1:5000-19616 GCA_032273925.1 Rhynchotus rufescens | reverse complement strand
GGTAAACTTCCCCATTTGTCTTCCAACTTCTCAGTCACTTTGTGCTTTCCAGAGACAGCCCCAGACCCTTGCTTGTGATCAAGCACAGAGCACAGCTTGGGGAAGGAAGAATTTAATCTTTCTTTGCATCTCACGTATCTAGCAGCAGCTTGATTCCCTAACAAAACAGAACCTGGAGACTACTTGCACTTGCCAAAGCTGCCAACAGCCCTAAAGGCTAAATATGAACCGATAATTTTGATGGTTCTGTGGGACCTGTTCCTCACCTCTTCATCAGTAACTAGGAATGGGAGAGGACAACGGAAAAATGCTCTACCCTATCAATATGATATGGGTTCCCATTTAAAAATTAACTCTACAGGCTTCACTTCCAGTCCAGTCTATTGCCTATAGCCCATTAAAAAAAAATTAAAAAAAAGATAAGGACATGACATTAGACTGTGATGCTCTCCAGGGATTCATTGCTCTGTTTGCATTGACAATCAGGGAATGAAGGAGTTTAGATAAGAAGACTAACTTCTGGACTGATCAAATTAGGAATTAGGGAAAAGTAATCCCGCTTTGGGATGTTAGCTGTTCCTACACAGCTCAGAGGAGCTTTCCTGGTAGACTCTGTGAGCTTTAGATGTGCCTTCTGTTGCTGACATAGTGTAAAGTGGTAGGACCTGAGGCAGAGGATGAGCTTGATATTATTAGTTTCTGTGCTTTGAACTTCACAGCCATGTTACTTTCCAGTCTCACCAATTTTCGGTGGATTTTTATGACATTTGATAGCAGCCTAGAATTGAAACAGGGGGTGGGAACGCTGTAACGCGCAGCATTCCAGTGTCGGCTCTTCTCCCTCAGGGATACCTGTTGATTTCTACTGACGTCCACTACAAACGCTGAAGGACGGGAGAGGCGGCTTGTGAGCCACAAACTTGGGGTCGATCCGGTGACTCTGCCGAGGTGTCAAACCCACGCGCCGGCAGGAGCCGCCTCGTCCCGCCTCACGGAGCGGGAGTCCCGAGCCTGAAGGGATATTTGAGGCTGTGACTGAGAGGAAAACACGGGATGCATTTGGCACTATTTATTATGGGTTGTTGTGGGGTTATTTTTTTAACTGATGTAAAGCTGTGTGGGTTTATTTGGGTAAGATTGCTGCCTCTCTTCAAATAAAATCTTGTTTATATGCTTTCAGAAAGGTGCGCTTCATTTTTTTCCCCTCTGAGGGAAGGAAAAACACATTATCCAAACGCGGCCAGGACAGAGGCTCCGGCTGATCTGGGTCCCGGCCGCCCCGAGGCACTGGGGCCGCACACCCAGCCACGTAGCTACGTGGAGGGGAAAAAAACCAAATTAAACCAACAAATGCTGCTGTTTCTTCAGCAGCGCCGGTCACACAGGCAGCCAGCGGGGCTGCTAGGAGCTCAGCTCTGCATCCTTGCCGCGTTGGGCAGGGCCCCTGGAGGGGGCGACGTTCCAACACGAACGTTTCACCGACGTTTTACCGACGTTTAACTGAACACGGGGCCGCGGGCGCAGCCGCCGCCTCGGCGCCCCACGCCGCCAGGGGGCGCGCGCGCGCGCGCGGAGGAAGTTTGTCCCTCGGCGGGCTCCGTACGCGCCGGCGCAGTGTGGCCGTGGGCGCCGTTTCCGTGGCGCGGGGGCCCCGCGGGCGGCGGCAGCGGCGGCGCCATGAGCCGCAGCTACAACGACGAGCTCCAGTTCCTGGACAAGCTGGACAAGAACTGCTGGCGCATCAAGAAGGGCTTCGTGCCCAACATGCACGTGCGTGCGGCGCGCCCGGGCGGGCGGGCGGGCAGGGTCTCGGTGTCCCGCGGCGCGGCCCGGCCCGGCGCGGCGCGGCCCGTGACGGCGCGCGTGTCCCCGCAGGTGGAGGGCGTTTTCTACGTGAACGACCCGCTGGAGAAGCTCATGTTCGAGGAGCTGCGCAACGCGTGCCGCGGCGGAGGTGCGCCACGGGCCGGGCCGGGCCGGGACCGGGACCGGGACCGGGACCGGGGCCGCGGGGGCGCCCTGCGCCGGCCCGCAGCCCCTCGGATCCCTCTGTTCTCCCCTCGCAGGTGCCGGAGGGTTTTTGCCGGCCATGAAGCAGATCGGGAACGTGGCCGCCTTGCCTGGCATCGTTCACGTGAGTGGCTGCGGGGCAAACGCGCGGGGTTTGCTGCTCCGCTGCCCGGGACTGTCGCCTCGCGCCGGGAAAGGCCCCTGTGTGGTGGCACGGGCTGCCCGGGGATGCGCTCGGGTCCCGCCTCGGCGCACTGGGAACCCGGCTCTGAGTGGGGAGTAACTGCAAGGCTGGCTTGTGAAAATAGTTTGGGAAAAGGGGAAGTACCTGTCATCAGTTGACACTTGAGTCTTCTCAGCTGTGCTTCTTGCTGCCTGGTTTTCCTGAGCATCTTCTCTACACAACTTGGACTGCCTGTTTGTTGCACTTAAGTGGTCTCTTCCCACCTATGGAAGAGTGGGGAGAGAGAAGAGGAATTGAGTTATTTTTTATTTATTTATTTTGCTTTCTGTCATTAGAATTAACAAATTGTTATAGTTGTTATCGTTAACTCTACACTCATGTAGGTCTTGTGGTGATTTTTTTCCCCTCGTCAAATTGTGTCTTAATAGAACAAATGAGAATCAAAGAAGGTGAAAGTGATGTTCTGTTACATTCCCCCTCGCTTTCAAAACACGTCACTCCCTCCTGTTTCTCTGTGAGGTTCGTTTGCTGGTGTTAGCAGGAGCTCTTCATTCAGCTGTTAGAGTCATGTTTGTGCCACAGGGGTGGTAGGCACATCAGCACGATACTGGCCACCTCCATAGCTCCCAAGCATTAGAAGTTATTTTTTAAAAAAACTTTGGTGTGGGAAAATTAGCCTAGAAATACTCCTTGGATCGAGGAGAGGTTTGAAGGCAGCTGAGACTCCATTGTGTTGCTTTTGATGTGATCTTGTCACCAGCACTATAAACCTGATACTAGTAGTAAGCTTTCCTGTCTATTCAGCACTTTTTTCCTTTGCCCCAAGTGTTTTGGAAGTGAAGCTGGATAGCATTTAAGGAAACTAAATACAATGTGAAAGTGGGCTCTTTCATATCAATGAGCTATGTCAATATATAGCTCAGTCAGTAAGTAATGATCACTGGGGTTTTTATTGCTTTTTTGGTTATTTGACAAAAGATCAGAATTTCTTATTGCAGTTAAAGGCTGCCTGTCATTCTGTTTTTAAGATATTTAAAGGTAAACATTAAATAAAATATTTTTTTAAAAGTTAAATTATTTTAATGATCACGTAAAAAGGAGGTAGGAGAGAAGAACAACGACCTGAGTTGATGCTACCAGGAGATAACCCTTGGGATGGTAAGGGGAGGCGGAAACATCTCATGATTCCCTGAAAAGGACTTTTTTTGTGGTACTGCCTGACTAACAGTTAACACATAACTGAAAAGTTCAAATTTCTGACAGTGTTCTGAGTGTTTAAGAGATTGTGGTATCCTAATGTAAGTTTGTCAGGTTAGATGTATGTTGAGCTATGTGGTGCAGGAACATGCCCTTACTTTCTTTAACTAGTAGTAATATGAAAAGGATCAGTAAAAACATTTCTTTTTTTTTAATAGAATAAAATGGTCTACCTGTTATCCCTTGCATGACTTTTTCTTGCCTGACATAATCTAATAAATAAAATAAAATAATAAAATGCTGACATAATCTCATTCCATAGCGTTCAGCTCCTCCCTTGTTACATTGCACTACAGGGATGTTGTAGATTCCCCTGGATAAACTTGATAAAGACAACCTTATCCTCATTGCTCCAAGTTTGCATCCTGCTACTTGCAGGATTATGAGGATTCTGAATCCAAACAAAGCTAGGCTGAAATTCAGTTTGATTTTAAGTTCCCCAGCTTTAGGTGTTCAACCTCCTGTTAAGGTTTCTTTGAAATGTGGTCAGTGGAGGCAAGAACATGACTCAGCTGACTTGTCCCTTGGTGTTTACTTCAGGGAGAGTGAACTGCTGTCTGCTTCCTTTGACTAGATTGGCCATATTTCCCTTAAAGGCGTATGTTTGGATACCTACCTGAGTTCTTTATCTGCATTTTCACCTCTGACAACCGCTGTTACTAAGATGAATGTCTGTGCAGCCCAGAGTTTCATAAGACTTTAAAATGTGCTTCTTCCTCTTGCAGAGATCCATAGGTCTCCCAGATGTGCATTCAGGCTATGGATTTGCCATTGGCAACATGGCAGCCTTCGATATGAATGATCCTGAAGCAGTGGTGTCGCCAGGTAAGGGTGCCTCAGGACTGACTTAATCTGAGCTGAGAAATGTCTGTGGTGACTACAGCACTTTTGGGAATGCCAGATCTTTACAGTGGTGTACAGTTCAGACTGGTTGGAAAAAATGTATACATCGAAGTTAAAAGGTCGTTGCACCTGGACCCTTATTCTTTATGGAACCTGTAGTTGGGATTAAAAAAAAAAAAAATCTGAACACTGCATACAGGTTGCCCTTGTTAGTCTGGCTTGGAGATGTGATACCCTCAGTCAATGAACTTGGGTTTGCCAAGGCAGATAAAGAATTGATTGTTTTTCTTCAACAAAACCTCTGTTTAGAATATTTCTATGCTTTATTGAAAATGTATCCTTAATATTTCTGTCTTTTTTTAACAAATGCTTCAGATTTTCATGCTGGTGATGCTTGGGGAGGCTTTTGCTCTTGTGGCTGATAGGTGTTTCAGGTTTACTCTAGGCAGTTCCAATGTTTCCAAGAGATTCAAACCCAGGGTCCCCTTAGTCTGGTAACCAGTCTCTGACACTGGTTAATATCAGTTGTTTTGCTGGCAAAGTTGATGTGGTTGATTTTTTTTATACCAGGTCATGTTCTACAGTCTTTTTTTTTCTTTTAATATGTAGAATTAGCATAAATGCTAAACAGCGTTTAGTGTCCATGTAATAAATAGCCACTTACTATCCCTATTAAGTATTTATTGCTGGATTTAACTAGTTATTTCTGTTATTCCAGTGACGTTTCAGAAAGGACTAAATTTCAGGGATTTGTTTCAGGAACTTGTTACCTGAGGAAGTTATGCTCAGGTTTCCAGCACAAATCACTTCCCTTGGGCAGGAGAACAGGAACTACCTACTCACTTTTTGTAAACCATATGTACTCTATAGATGTGTCTTCTTTTGTCTTCATTCTTTTGTCTGCTTGCTGGAGCAACTTGTAAAATGAAAGCTCTGAAGCTGTGTTTGTAGAGCATTTGCAGGAGAAACTAAAAAAATATTGTTAAGAGTTTAACGGTTTACTTTTTCTTCTGGACTACATTTTTGTCCATCCTGGCATCTGAGGGCTTCATGTAACCTTATTAATGTGAAGCTTGAAGCAGTTCTGCTTTATTCCCAATATTGTGTATACCCCGATATAGAGAAGGCATCAGATCTCAGTGTTTGGTATATGCTCCCTATCGGGAACCTTACTGATTGAAGTTGAATGCAGCAGATGCTGCCATCAGCAAACTTTCCCGACTGATGCAGTGGCTTTTTCCACACTTCCAGGTGGTGTCGGGTTTGACATCAACTGTGGTGTCCGCTTACTGCGTACAAATTTGGACGAAAGCGATGTACAGCCTGTGAAGGAGCAGCTTGCCCAGGCCATGTTTGACCACATCCCTGTCGGTGTGGGCTCCAAGGGTGTGATCCCCATGAATGCCAAGTAAGAGAATGACTTTATCTGATAAGCAGAGGGTACCTCTGGTGTTTATTTTGAGGAAAGATTAATTGGTGGGAGACTTCAAGAAAGAGAAAAACTTGAAACTCTTTCTTGTTCTGTCTACGTGTGTACTTCACTAGGAGAACTGGCATAACTGTTAAGACACAAAGTTAACATCTCTTTTCATCATTTAAAACTCCAAAATAACTAAGAGTTCTTAAAGTTTGTACTTCCCTTAGATTTTGTTTAATGTAGAGCTATTTTTTGGAAAGGGATGAGAGGAAGAGAGAAAAAGTAAGTTATCTGCCCACAAAAAGGGAAAAAGGAATAACCTATTCAGTGTTTTTTACCATGTTAATGCCTTTGTAAACATTACATAAAGTGGTAAGAAGCCAGACTTTTTATTAGAGAAGTTGGGATCCGATTATAAAATCAAAACAATTTAGGTTGGAAGGAATCTCATCCAAGCACCTGCTTAAAGGACAGTTAACTCTGAAGGTAGGTCCAGCTTCAAAGTTAGATGAGATTGCACAGGGCCAAATCAATTTGATGAGTATTTCCAAGGATAACACGTATGTGGGTGTTTGATAATTCCAGGGATTTGGAAGAGGCTCTAGAAATGGGGGTGGACTGGTCTCTCCGGGAAGGCTACGCCTGGGCAGAGGACAAGGAGCACTGTGAGGAATATGGAAGGATGCTGCAGGCTGATCCCAACAAGGTTTCCTCAAGAGCAAAGAAGAGGGGCCTCCCTCAGGTAATGTTACCCTTCAGCAGGGCTGTGAGCACTCACAGGGTTCAAGTGTAACAGACAGCAGGGAGCTCTCTAATACTGTGTATTTTCTTGAAACTGGAGTTCATGTTTGCTGACATTCCCTCATTCAGATAATGTTTTGTTGTTAAGAAACAATTAAATTGTTCTATAAATTTTTTCTTGTTAACTGACTGAACAAACAGCAGAGCAAGGAAGAATTTTATACTAAATGTGACTAAGTCAGAACTTTGGATTGTGGTTCAAGGGTTGGACTCCAGTTCTGTAAATTGTCTTATTGCTCAGACTGGAACATTTATGAGATAGTTGTACTAACATTATTGCCACTTTTTTAAATGTTTTCTTGAGTTTTATGAGTTAAGATGCTGCAAGCAATTTACAGCATACTAGCCTGAAAAGAATCTTATGCCCTAAATCTTTACATTCTTCTTGCAACTAAGTAATTTCCTGTTGTGCATCTGAAAAAAGATTGGGGCTTGGAAATTAAGTATCTTAATTTAGTCTGCTGGTAAGATTTAAGAAATTTTGGCTCGGAGGATGTTGTAACTTCTTCCTGGAATTCTAAACAAGTATAAGACTGTCTGCCTTGCCTGTGCAGATTGAAGATGTTGTCTCAGTACTCTGTGCTTGTTGCCTCTTTCAGCAAGGGCTGAACTGAAGAGAAAAAAAAAAAGGTGGCTACAGTCTGTATGTCCAGGTCGTTTATAAAAATAGTCAGAAATCTGATCAAATGGACTATGGTGATGCTATTGATTTGTTTCCTTTCAGTTTATATGTCCTGTCCTTTCCCTTCCTTTCTGGAAAAGCTGCTGTAAGACTAAAACCTTGCTGTAGTGATGTAATGGGCCCTGTTGCTTGCATCCCTGTGGCTCTGCTTCGTGCTCACAAGCACTGACGAGTGTGTTGTGATTGCAGCTGGGGACCCTGGGAGCAGGGAACCATTATGCCGAGATCCAGGTTGTGGATGACATTTACAACGAATACGCAGCCAGGAAGATGGGCATCGACCACAAGGGGCAGGTGTGTGTGATGATCCACAGCGGCAGCAGGGGCTTGGGCCACCAGGTTGCCACAGGTAGGAGCCAACTCGTGGGAAGCAGGTTCTTGTCTCGTAGGAAGCAGGTTCTTGTGTTGTCTTTTATTTGGCAGTGGACTCCAGCACTGAATGGCATTTTGTACAGTATATTTGCTGATTCTGTTCTGAGCTGCCTTGGCAGAGGTTGTCTTGAGTTTTGCTTGCTCAAGCCTCTTCCTGCAAAGTTTAAAATCAGTGTATTACTTGTTTCTGGTGCTGGAGAGTACTGATCTGGTGTTCATCCATGTCGTGATATGGCAAGGGATGGCATGCTCGTATTGGGACACACAAATTCTATCTGGATATTAGAATTCTTATTTGCTTGTTTCTTCTTTTAACCATGAGGATGGTCCAATGTTAGAACACGTTGCTTAGCCATATTGTAGGATATGCATCTGTGAAGATGCTCAAAACTTGACTGAGCAAGTCCTTGAGCAACCTGATCTAGTAAGAGATGCTCTGAGCTGGGGTTCAGACCTGATGACTTCCAGAAGTCTCTTTCAAACTCCAGTATTCTGTCAACAAGAAAGGATGGAGGTTTTCAATAAATCTTCCATGTCAGTGGTTCTTTTTGTCTGCATTTGCATAGAAAGATGAGGCCATAATATCTGGTGTAATAAGGGGAGACAAAATGAAAAGAGTCTGTAAATTATTGGAGCACAAAAAGATGTTAAGTCTACAGTTTTTGTTCTTAGACCCAAATGAAGTGCTCAGATTTTTTAGAGCATGTAACTAAGGTGAACTGGTTTTTCCGAAGCAGAAAACTCCCAAAAGTGTACCCAAAGTCCTTAATTTTTCTTTTTAGAAACAATCTTGGGTGTCCTATTTGTGATCAATTGATGTGAATGTCAACCAGATGAGTTCAGCTTTTAAAATATAAGTACTAAAGTCCACATTTCATTACATAAGTTGAAACAATATTAAGTGGTTTAATGTTTATTTCCCAGATGCGCTGGTGGCTATGGAAAAAGCTATGAAACGGGACAAAATCATAGTGAATGATCGCCAGCTGGCGTGTGCCAGGATTGCCTCTGCAGAAGGACAGGATTACCTGAAGGGAATGGCAGCTGCTGGGAACTATGCTTGGGTCAATCGCTCCTCTATGACTTTCTTAACAAGACAGGTAGGAGCAGAGCTCTCTGAAAATGCTTGTAGTACTTGTATAAATGTCCTGTTTTGTCATAGGCACAAGAAAAATGCAATAGCTGTAGTATTAAATATAACTTTTCACTTTTGTGCTTCTTTAAGCTGTGTTTGCTGAACTGAGCATAAAGCTGTGGAGATCGCAGTCAATCTAAAACCTCTCAATTCCCATGAATTGCACTTTTGGAAACCACTAAAACACTTGCAAAAATACTACCTCAAAGTAAAAGAAGAGGATTCAAGAAAACTGTTTTTTACCAGATAATTTGCTCAGTGCAGATAAATTTCTCAGTGCAGCCCAATTTCAAGGCTCTCAGCAGGTTTTTTTCACTTCCTTCATTGCTGAATGTCCCCAAGGTTTTTTTCATATGTAACATCAAATGTTCAAGTTATTGGCGTATCACTAAGAAATATTTCCAAGCGAATGCGTTGCTTTCAGTTCCTAAAAGGGTTAGAAATCTTCCCCATCTAGACAGCAAATGTATCTTTGTATTTTAAGTCCCGCTTTGCTCCCTCTCCAGGCGTTTGCCAAAGTGTTCAACACTACCCCAGACGACCTCGATATGCACGTTATCTATGACGTTTCTCACAACATTGCCAAAGTGGAGCAACACGTAGTGGATGGAAAAGAGCGGACGCTGCTGGTGCACAGGAAGGGATCCACCAGGGCCTTCCCTCCTCACCATCCTCTAATTGCTGTGGATTATCAAGTAAGTCTAACTGTGGAAGAAAAAGATCAGAAGATGCTTTTGGGCGAATGAGCAGTTTTATGGTTGCTAACAGATCTCACTGCTGTGGGTTCCTCCTTTGAACCAATAGCAGTGGAACACTCATGAGGTGCCATGTTCTGCTTGTCTGTGTATTACATTTTTGGGATGCTGAGTTTCCTCTGCTCCTACGCATGCAGAACAGCTGGAAGATCACAAACAAAAAAGGAGGGTTTCATAATTACGGCATAATTAGGTTTCATAACTTCAGTCATTTTCCGTGTCTCTCTTGGCCACAAGTCTTTTCTGGTGTTGGTCAACATCCTTCAGTTCAGTTCTCCAGAATCCTTGATACTGGGCACCTAAGGCGAGTAGGGATGCTCTGAGAACATGTGAACCTGCTTTCCTTTTCCTGGAGATGCACTTCCCCTCCGGTGTTTGTTAAGAGTTTTACAGACTTCTTCTCTTCAATGAAAGCTGTTTTGCATCTGCAGCTGACTGGGCAGCCTGTGCTGATTGGCGGGACCATGGGCACCTGTAGCTATGTCCTTACTGGCACGGAGCAAGGCATGACCGAGACCTTCGGAACGACTTGTCACGGAGCTGTAAGTTAAATCCCTTCAGGGACAGCTTGGATTGGGATAGGTATCCAAAAACCACGGTTCAAAACAAGGAGGTTGATCATCTGGTGCATGGTTTAACCAGTAGTGGAAGTAGAGTAGCCAGGAGAAATATCAGTCCAACAGTCTACTTTTTGGTCCCTCACTGATTAGTTTTGACCACTCCTGTGGAAAATTATGGGATGCTTCCTTATATAAGCCATAGGTTAGGATGGAGATCTGGAGGATGATGAAATCTATTGTCTCCCCTCTTATTTGCAGCATGAGATAAGCATTTTTGAGGAAGAGAAATAGCTCCCAAATTCTTCAGTAAAGCTCGACTGTAAATGTTGTCTGGCAAGTGCTTTGGGTAAAGAGAGACTTGCAGAGTCTCACGTTAGGCCTATGGAACTTTCCAAGTCATCATACCAGATAGGCAGTTGTGCAGGAGACATGATCTGAAGTCTAAATTCACACCAGATTTTTTGGCTTACTATGATGTGCCTCAAACTATGCTGCGTTAGCTTTTAGTATAAATTGACTTTTGAACGTGTGCTGGATGCAGCAACAGGTGTTGAACTTCACTGAAGAATATTCCAGGGAAGTTGTCTCAGGAATCTACCTCCTGTCAGCACATACCACAACTTGCAGTAGTAGTTCTAACAAGTTTCCTTTATTTCATTCAAGATACTTGGGGATGTGGCTTGTCTGTGCATATTTCTTAGATTGATTTTATTGTTTTGTTTCCTTTAGCACTAAAGAGCCCTGACTTTTTCCCCCTTTCTTCCCCAACTCTAACGCCCCATGGCTACAATAAACAGAGCTAACTTAAAACTCTTGTGTAGGGTCGTGCCCTGTCTCGAGCCAAATCTCGTCGTAACTTGGACTTCCAGGATGTGTTGGACAAGCTGGCTGACATGGGCATTGCCATCCGTGTTGCGTCTCCCAAGCTGGTTATGGAAGAAGTGAGTTCAGTGCTTTGTCTGAGAGGGGAAAGGGGGTCTTGGCCAAATGATCCTGATGTCATTCTTGGTAGTGTTGAGTTCTCCTTGGTACACCAAATGTACAGCTTCTGTGATTCCTTAAAGAGCTTCTCCCTTTTCTGGAAAATCATGTCACGTTTTCCGTGTCACCCAAATCCTGCCGCAAAGATGTGCGTGTGACAGGTTTGGGAGGGAATGCTGTGGTTTTGGTAGTGTGGGTTATTTTCTTTGTTATTTTTTTCCTTCTACCTTATGATAGGGATAATTTATTCTTTATACTGGGAAGAGCTCACAAAAGAGCATCAAAAATGCTAGGTTTTGTAGATTCCTTATGTGATTTCACAGCTTTAAATTCACTGTAATCTGTAGCTGCAGTTAGCAATGTATGAGAGAGCACTCTTAAGACCTGGAACATTATGACTTCTGGTTCTTCTGTAGTAACATCATGGAAGGCATTCATGCTCACAGACTCACTCATAGAAGTGTGTTAATCATTTTTAACTATGCTCTTACGGGTTTTGGTATTGTACAAACATGTTCACTGCATTAAAATCTCTATTAAGAGAAGCTTCCTTGTCAGAATGCTGGAGGCAGAAGCTCCAAAGTGCAACCCCACAGCCAGTCAAAAACAGGCTGTGAAGATCTTTAAGGCTGTCTCCTGTAAGGAGAAATTTGGAGTGATTTCCTGCCAGATACTGAGGCCTTCCATTCTCTCCTGTTGGTGGGTTGGATCGTCTGAGCATACTAAAAAACTAAGCCAAAATAG
Organism: Rhynchotus rufescens; assembly: GCA_032273925.1. Lineage (NCBI taxonomy): Eukaryota > Metazoa > Chordata > Aves > Tinamiformes > Tinamidae > Rhynchotus > Rhynchotus rufescens. The sequence goes on along the minus strand of JAVCKT010000163.1, from coordinate 7,875 downwards.
CAGCATTTTCTGGAATATTGTGGAATTTTACTTGTAAAACTAAGCATCTGACTCTTAGCTGTGAAAAATTGCTGAGATTGTCAGTTGTCTTCCCAGTTATCTTCCTCTTCCTTCTTGACCCTCAGTTTATATTCTACACAGAAAAGAAAGGATATCAAAAGCCTACATCTAACTTCCTGTTGCTCTGTAATGTTTATAGTTTTATATCTTTTTCTCTTTTTTTCTCCCTTTTTCCTTTTCTAGGCACCAGAGTCTTACAAGAATGTGACAGATGTGGTTAACACCTGCCATGCAGCTGGCATCAGCAAGAAAGCCATTAAATTGAGACCTATTGCTGTTATTAAAGGCTAGGAACTGACAACGCTGCGGACACCTACTGACATCTCCAGGCCTCCCACAAAACTAACTAGAATCTTCCCACGCCTCTTGGACTCTGTAGGATGCTCAGATACCAACCACATCCCACAAATACAGGCAATTGAGGATGCCCCTCTCTTTAACCACTCCTAGAGAAAATTAATGCCCCCTCTTCATTTTCATTTTTTTATGATGCTTTTTTCTTATGCTGAAAGAGCAAAAAGCAGTTCTGGTTTTATACACAGTCCTTTACCAAGCTGTGCCTGGTGATCCCGCTGGTGGGATTTCAAATTTGAGTTGCCACCAGTTGCTCTGCTGCACCTCCCTGAGGTGGGGGAGTGCACGAACCAGATGTGCACCCGAGGGCCTGCAGCTCCTGCACACAGAGCTACTGTGGCCGCAGGATACAGCACTTCTAGGCAGGCAGAGGTGTCCCTCGTTGCAGATGGTTCTGTGCATGGTCTGCATTACTGCAAGGACTGTGGTAATTGAGTAAAAAAGTCCAAGTTGGGAGAGGTCTCCCAGTTGAGAGGGAGTAGCGAGACTTGAGGCAGTGCCCTCTCTTCCCCCCCTCCTTGTCCCCTTTAACACTTAATCACCAGCTGTATTGGTGCAGTACAGAAAGGGCTCCACAGAAGCTTGTGGAAATGCAAGCAGGATTGAATATGTAGCTTCGAAAGGGTTGTGTTTGCCCTGTAAAAAGTTGTGACTTTATAGCAGCTAGAGATGTGTTAATCTGACATCTTGCAAAGGCCTAAGCATTGAGAAGTTGCCTCGGATACGGCTTGCTGTGCCCTGCAGCACTCTGATTTGCGTCCAGGTGTGAGGACAGGCCCTCTGTAGTTTGACTGCTCTCAGCCAATTACTTTTCTTCCATGTTCATTAATTTAAACTGGAGAGGGAAGTGCTGCCCATCAGATTTGGCGTATGTGGGGGAGCTTATAAATAAAATGGGAAGATAGGTGCTGCAGTGTCTGTGTCATGTTTTATTATGTTACCATCATGTCTGTTGTCCTGTCGTGTGTGCACCACATACTTTTAACTCCTCGTTTTGCCTAGCTGCTGAGGGCATGAAGCTCGGCTGCAAGCCTGTGTGTGGACACAAGAGGGCGGGCACGGGAAAATAAAACCTGAAAGCAAGAAAGTAGTAATGTGACCTGGCCAAGGACTCATGCAAAAGTCCTTGGGGTGATGGATACTGATGGATAGGCTTGATGGACAGGCACCTTCCTGGGGAAGCATCTTTTCAGGTCTAGCATCTTCATAAAAAACCTGTTGAGTTTCAAACACATAATGACACTTTACAGTTACAATCACTTTTATTGGTCTCCTGAGTCCAAAAAATGCACTGTTATGGGCTTCAGAAGCAGTGCAGATTGTAATAGGGATTGCTATGACTACTGGTAGATCTGACTTTAAGGCGACTATCTTAATTTCTTCTGCTCTCTTAGTAGGACTGTTTCAGATCCTGATCTCTGAGGTCTGAGTTGAACTTTCCAAATTTCATCAAAGATCATTTCATTTAAAAAGGTGCTTATGGAACCAGTGACTGAAACACAAAATGTTCATCTCAGTCCTATGTAGGACTATTAATTACATTTACCCTTTTTATGTCAATAAATACTGCAGATTTTCTGGTATAGGATGCAAGGCAGTTATTAAGATGTTTGTATTTAAATAAAGGGCATTTCTCAAGCAGTTCCCCCTACAGCTTCTACCCATCATTGCAATTATGATAGTAATAGGCACATTGCAGTTTCTTAAAATAATCAATAAACCTCTCTGTCGCATAGGTGCTGTCTCATAATGCATGCAGTAAGTTTCTTCTGAACGTTAACTCCTAGGTTTTAGCGTTCATGAATGCAGTAAGTGCTGACAATTTTTGTTTCCAATGGCCAAGCTGGTACTGGTTTGGGGTATATTTTGTGCAGTAGAGAAGTGGGTGCTGGTTTCCTAACTGCACTTGTCCCCAGAGAAGTAGGTAAAAGTACTTCTATAGTTGCTCAGTTCTGTTACCAGCTGTATAAATTTAGAGGTAAAGCAAAACTCAGGTTTTAAATGGGGATGGTGTTCCAGTTAAAGCTTGTCCATATTCTCTGAATAGACCTGTGCAATGGCTTTTACAGCCATATTTAAAAATAATAATTGGAATAAATCATATACATAAGGGAGGAAGCATTAAAATCCATATGCCGAAATACTGGTAAGTCTGTGGACAAATGTCTTGGCCTCACCAAACAGCTCCTGCGATTATTGAAGCCATTTCAGGTCCCAGGGAGTGTTACTGTGAACTCAGAAGTATTTGAAGTATGGTAGGCTTCCCTCCTTTCCCCAAAAGACTAGCAAAGCATTAGTGGAAATACATTCATACATAAATATATATTTTTTTTATGTATAATTTCTTTGGAAACGTCAGGTTTTTCTTTCTGTTCTGTAGGAAGCCATAGTTGGGTGTGGGTTTATGCCCTGCCCCTGGAGCTGTTGGGTGGCTGCATCTAAGAGCAGGCATTCCTATATT
>JAVCKT010000162.1:15025-28140 GCA_032273925.1 Rhynchotus rufescens | reverse complement strand
AGAGGGATTTCTCTATTCCAGCTAAAGGTTCGTATGGTTTCTCAGCCAGGAAAATACTCTTTTGAAGTCAGCAGCTATATGGGAACCAAGTGATTCAGTTGCTTAGTTTTTGGCCTTTCACCATTTAAAGCCAGCTATAAATTATAACCCAATTAAAATCATTCTGATTAGGAGCAAAATTCCACCCTGAGTTTTAGAAAGCTGCTAAAACATCCTCGTCCTAACAAGACAGAAACAATTAAAGGCACAAGTCCTGGCTACTGTTATTGCTTGACTAGACTGAAATGTTAGCAATAAGCAAGGGGTCAAATTAAGCGACCCCCTGAGGTCTTCTCCCAACCTGAACCAATCTACTACACATACCAGGAGTTCTTATCTTATCCATAAGTAATAAACTCGCATACATTTTACTCTACATAACTGGACAGCTGTTCTTTTGCAAACATGAACTGAAAGTCTGCAGACTTTTTCCTTTCCTTAGTGGGATGGTTGTAAATTTAAACATGTAACACAATAAAGTTACACGTAAAGAAGTCAAGAATCATGTGCATCACCTGAAGAATACAATACTTAGGATACCTATCGTATACAATCATTTGACATTGTCTAACGACGTTAATCAAGCTTTGTTCTTGTGCTCAAGAACTTTTGTTGCTCTATATCACAGCAAATGCTCAATACCTTCAGGTCCAAAGTGCTTGACTACACGTTGTACATCAAAAACAAAAGACTGATTCATTAACAACCCACTCTCATGCTAGATGAAGCTCATTTTGCACACTCATCCCTGGTCTGGCTTTGGGGCCTCATTTGGTGGGGCCTCATTTCAAAAAGACGCACACGAACCAGACCCTTCTTTATGAAAAGAAAAAAGAAAAACAAAATCATTGGTTGTCATCCAAGGTAACAGACACTGAGAAATGGGAATACCCCTGGTTGAAGAGAACTAAAAAACAGGACAACACAATGAAGGAGTAGCAGAAGTAGCTGCCTTCTGTGGGAATGGCTGTTTCATCATCTTTGTCAAAACATTTCACATAGTCTCCTATGTATTTTTAAAGGTCTTTGGCACATCTGTTAAGGCAGCAGCTTCATTCATGCTCACTCTCATATATTTTGATAAAGATTTGAAGCCATGAGATATCTCATTAAGTTTGCTCAACTTACCCCCAATTAAGATTTCAGGTGTCTTGCAGGTGGTTTTGAGCTAATTTCAGCGACTGCCATCTGGAACACTCTCAGGGAACATGATCAGCTCCTTGGGTAATGATCTACCACATTTAAAAACCTAAGGCAGCATTTCTGTTACAAATAATCTCATTTTCCACATAGAGAGTTGTGTGTCTGTTACGGTACTGGTTTGACTAGGACATCAATCCCAAGCACCAATATTTGATCTGGGGCTTTGACAGCATTAAAGCTTCTGCTCACAGCTGACAACTGAGACACTGTTAGTCCTAAGGTTCTCCTTCTACTTTTTTCCACAAAAAGAGAAGAGTTTGAGCTGGGGTGTGCAACAAAAGCCAGATTCAGGCATGGTCATGTAAAACAGCTCCTATGTAACAAGTGCTTCCTTTATAGAAAAGCTCCCCCTCAAAAGCCGACACGAGGAGCAGCACAGCCAGGTAATCAGGATCTATTACCCTTTTTCCTCAGAGCAGAGGGTAGCACCATAGAGAAAAAAAAAAAGAGATGCTGGTCACAACCATCTTTCCAAAAGCAACTGCAGAAAAGCAAAACTTTTCTCGCAGTCCTGTTAACAGGAGGAGAACTGAAAGGGTAGTGAGCAGAAGGAAAAATTTTCATGGCAAGCTCATGCTGAAGAAGGGAAGAGGAAGCTCAAAATTCACCAGAAAAGGTGTCAGGCAGGGAGAGCACAGAGATATCGGGGTTCTCCAGATATTGCTGGCAGAAGAACTGGGTCACACATGACCTGAGCAGCAGAGCACACTTCCCACAGAGCAGACTCGCAAAGACTTCATCCTGACTTGCCGACCCTCCATCTGAGGCAAGGCAATGTTGCAACATAAACTCATCACGGTATCAAGAATAACAGGAGACGCCCATGACAGCAATACCTTCAATAAATGCAGCTTTTGTTGCCTTGGAGGGAAATAACTGACTTGATAAGAAGCTTTTATGGAAGTAACTTTTAAGTTACTGACAGTATCAATGCAGCATCTTAACTACTCAAGATGTGATATCAATATTACATGTGAAAAAATAACTGTTACTCCTTTTGCATATTTTCCTAACACTTCTAAAGTACTCAGACTTTTAGATTTAACTCCAATGAAATAAAATCATCTGAGATTAAGCATGAGTCTCCAAAAAGCTAGGCAGTACATCAGAGATTCGCTTTCATGTCACTAAGTAGTCTCCAGCCCTGCCTTAATAGTTCTTCCACAGAGGGTACAGATGCCCAGGAGAAACAGGTTACACCAGAAGATATTAACATCTCATGATGCTCCACTTTCCTGTATTGGTTAGTATTACCACTAATCAAAAGTACTAGAGAGTCCATACCTTGCCCGTTTGGAACATGCTTATGGGTTTTTCCTTTCCTGGGGGTGGACTGGCATGATGATGAAGCGTTGTTTGTGGCTGTTTTTGCGTCCTCTGTCTCTTCCTCCTCTTCTTCTTCATCCTCGTCATCCTGAGAGCTTCCAAAATAGACCATGTTGCTGGGCAGGGCTGGAGAACCTGCACATTATGAAGAAATGGCTCATTAACATCATCATTTTTCACTTCTACACTAACCACACTTGTCATAATCTGTTTTGAGTGTTATATACAGCAAAGACCCAGAGATACAAAGTCACACTAGTGTGGATTTCCCTTTTTATTTTTTTTTTTTCAGGAAAAGACAGAGTTCTCCAACCGCTCCTCCTCCCAGCAGATCCCATTAATAATTTACATTAGCAAACAGTCTCGCTACAAGCCCTAATTAATGGCTTTGTGTATTCAGAAAAACACTAAAACACATGCTTAATTTCAAATACGTGCTTAAGTGCCTTGCAGGACTCTTATGGTGTGAACCAGAAGCTTACAGCTTTGCCAAACAGAAGCAAAAGAGAGCAATAAACAAACCAATCTGCATCACAACAATATTTTTAAGAGACTATTACAATAAAACACTAGCATTTCGACTTTGCAAGGCTTTGCCCTCTCCAGCACGCTACGCAATGCTTGCAGTATTTGGCAAAGGAAGGAACTGCTGCTCGTCCCCACAACGAGAGAAGTGAAATGCAGAGATGCCTGAATGAGTCTAATAAGTCAGCAGCAAAAACAGAGCAGAACAAAGGTCTCTGAATCCTAGCCGTTACAGCAGCGCCCACGATGTGAGGACTCTTCCTGCTGGAAATAAGTTGCTTATCTGTCAAATTCAGACATAAACGTAGGGACACACTGGCTTATGTCTTACTGGAAGCCTGTATTAGTATTTTGCATGCCACAACCCTTGTATTTACACCAAACAACTAACAAAGCAAGACTGCTGGCCTATCAGAGTTGCTGCCTTTTCTGCATAGGTACCCAAGCCTATCACACAGCTCCAGAACTGATGGGCTCTGCAAGTTCTGCCAGGCTGCAGCACATGTCAGCTTTGCTCAGGATGCTGCAGCTGCCACCACGGGTGCATTAATGCACCAAGCAAGCACGGCAGCAGCAGAAAGTCACAGCCAAGCCAACAAGGCGGTTTGCAAAGCTCCAGAGCTGCGTGGCTTCCAGAAGCCACAAATAATGGGAATAATAAAATCACAAAAAGGCACGCTCTAAGCTGGAGACAATATTTAAAAAAAAAAGACGGGGTTGGAGAGTATAGTAATAAAAATTCAAATGTAAGGAAGTAATAAGAAATTGGACAAATAAAGTGGGAAGTGTTTTAAGTCACCTTGCAAAAACGTGTGAAAGGAAGCATCAAACTCTACCCCCTAACTCTGTTAGGAACTCTCAAAATTAGGCTCAGCACAGACTGAAATCACTCTGCTACAATTAGAGAATCTATTGTTGGAAATACTGTCAGAAAACCTTCTGAGGCTCTAAAATGGGAGACCAGACACAGTGGCTGTTTGTTTAGCCTTGCCTCCCTAGACCTTCACATCTCCGAGCTCTCCGGTCATCTCTTTTCAACTGCAACTAGCAAAAAAAGAAAAAAAAAAAAAAAAAAAAACGCAATGCAAATGTTATTACCAAGACAGCATTTGTTTTTCTTTTCTTTCTCTTTTCTTTTAAAATAGACACTAAATGTAACACTATGTGAATCCCTTATAAAGGAGGGCAGATGTAAGCCGAGCGGGAGAACAGCTCTGAACCACCTAAACTCCCGGTATTCCAGCGCTGGAATCCCCGGGCACACATCTTGTGTTGGAATGACATTTTTAATCCTTCCCAATCGAGGATGTGAAGGATGCCGGCTGAGCTGCGTTCCTGAGGCAACTGGGGCTGCTCGCGAGCGTGTGTCCGCAGAAATTCCACTTGCCATGTCCAACACCCCAGGGAAATCCTGCTGCTCCTTGCTGCGCTCAGCTGAGCCCTCCGCCACACGAGTCCACAGAGGAAAGCTGGGGTTCCCTTTGAGCCTCCTGGCACCCATTCATTCCCTCTCTGGCCTTCCCTAAACATTTATTAAAGATGTCTTGCAAAAGAGAAAGAAAAAGCAAAAGGCAGGAGTGCAGCATTTTTGTTCTATTTATACAATAATATGGATGGAAGCAAAACTAATCTGAAAGTTTTGAATTTTCTTGCTTTTCATTATACAACTCTTTTTATCACTGTCATTAAATTGCCAGCTCCTGCATAACTTCATTCTTATTGTCCACAGCTACAGATTGAGCTGGCTAAAACCATTCCCATGTTGAGTCACTGTAGCTAACCATGTCCAAAAGGCTCCAAAAACCCTAATTTTAGGCCAGCTGTATTGAGATGATGCAAATCTCCTTTAGGTGCCAACCTAGGAAATGCAGGGCTGTGGGTACACTCCAGCTGTGCAAAGCTGCACAGCTGACATGCACTGGTGCTTTACTCCTAGCAAAGCTAAGAAAAACCCTTGGGCAAAAAAGAACCCCAGAACTTATTCCGTTGAAATAAAATTCAGGCATCTAGTAACATTAAAACCCTTATGAGTGGAGTCTAAGGGTGAAATCCAGTGATTTTTCACCTTCTGTAAATGGTTGGGAACACAAAGCCAAAGCCTCCCTCTGCAGAACACCATTTTTGTTCCCTCAAAGCTGCTAATTTATATCAACAAATACAAAGGAGTGTGGTTGTAGCCATGAATGTTTACGAGCACTGGCAACCTGGACAAGAATGCACACTCAGGAATTGGGTTTGTTTTTTCCAACTGAATCAACTGGTCTCATAAACCATACTGTTTCCCTCATAAATCTTGCCTGTCTTCATCTCAAGTTAAGAACATGGTGTTTTTCCTAGGAGACACGGACTTTGCTGGGAGTTGTTGCTCTCAGGTTTTATTGTGCACAACAGATATTTATCACAAAAATTATATATGACAGCAAGAAGATAGAAATCCTCCAGAAAGGCATGAGAATAAGGCAAACTACAGGTTCACCAGATGCATACATACACACACATCCACAGGATCATAAAGTCACAGGCGCTTGCTTGTTTTTCTTTCAATTGACTCTACATAGTCTAATATTTGAAGCAAATTTGCCCTGAGTCTTTGCTACCAGGCAGAGAGCAAGAGTGAAGATGAAAAACGACCCCTCCTCTTCCTCCCCTCCTCCCCAGCACCGAAGTGTGATTCCCAATGTCTACCCAGGGCAATTTTACAGCAACACTGGAATGTATTTAAGGATAAACCACAAAACAGAATAGATCCAACACTCTGGAGAGAGGGTATATCTGTGCCCAGGACGTAGCCAATGTCTGGTTTTGGCATGCTGGGTGTATAACTCTCTCCTTTCTTGCTTTCCATCCCCAGGCAATCAGTTGAAAATCTGCAGGGGAGTTACAAGAGCTTGTGGCCATGTAGAATTTTACAAGTCTCCTCCTGTGCCACGGAGCCTCCCAGTTGTGCAGGTAGCTGCTACGATGGGAACTGAGCTGATCAGAAAGGAGAAAAGCAGCAGGGCAGTTCAGGGCTGCGTGTTAGGAGCCCTTCACGGTGAGGAACCTGTCCTGTCTCACACCCCATGCACAGGTGACTGCTCAGCAGCAGCCAGGACAAATTTGGTGGAAACTAGAAAAATGAATTTGATTTCCCACCCATTTTTTTGGAAGAAGGAAGCCATCCAGACTGTTTGCGGCTATATGGACATTTTATTTTTGGCATCAAATATGGTCTACAGAGCATCCACCCCTACTTGGCCTTGTATTCCTATCCCTGTGCCACCACCTTGACTGGGGCTATATAATTTTTTTGTGGGGCCATGTGGCAAATCGGATCATGAAACTGATCGGGATTAAAATCCCAGACTAAGGAAATTAAAGTCTGTTCATAAATGCTGTAAACCTAACGTAACGTTACAAGCTCTGAAGTTAAAATTTGGAAAAAATTCTATGTACACTTTTTCTTATTGCATGTGTAGCTTAATATATCATGTTATGTTATCAACCATGGTGTGTTTCCAATCTCCTGCAGGAGCTGCACGATCCAAGAGCTTGCCTTAATGATGCCCAGGCATCCTGTCCTGCTTTTCTTTTTGAGATGGTTGATTTGTTTTGCATCAAGATTTGCACAGAAGCCCATGCCACCCCTGATGAGGCAATCACAACACGGCAGGCAGGAAGGAGAAGGGTAGAAGAATTAATCCAAAAGGGAGGGCAGGATAAAGAGGTGAGCACAGCGAGGGCCTTTAGCAGATGAACTCGGGCTGCACAACGATGGGAAGAGGAAGACCCCAAAAGAAACCCTGACACCAAGGCCAGCCAGCACCACGGAGGGACCGAGCGACTCCTCTGCTTCTCCTCTGCACCACTGCAAGGCAAAGCTCGCCCGCAGGACGCTGCTTTACAAACCTCAGCACATTGCAACTATTAACGAAGGGATTGTAAGCTGTGTGGAAAGCTCCAAGAGTGGAGGAAACCGTGAGCATCCTCTGCTCTCCCATACAGCCTAGAAGTTGGCTCTCCTATGACCAGATACCACCGGGCAGCAGAAATTTTCAGGTGTCGTTAATAGAGGTTTTGTTCTTTAATTCCTGTATCGTGTTTGCAGTGAGCTAGCAATTACTACAAAAGGGGAGGAAGATACTCAGTTCTTTTAAAAAAAGAGTTTTGAATATTTTTGGCGACTGTTTCCATCGGTATCTGCAGTTCCATAATTGAAATCTTCTCTCAGGTATCTTTTGTCTTCTCTACTACTCTGTGAAAGAGCAACACACACACACACACAAAACCCCAAACTGTAACTGTGCAGGAGAAACACAATTACCCCAGCTACACAAGGAGTGCAGCCGAGTGCATGCGAAAGGCTCACGAACACATTTAAGGTCCCCTGGTATAAGAGCTTGCTGCATTACCTACCTCACAGTAATTACCTAGTGAAATATGGTTTTCTGAGGCCCAGCAGTGCTCCTGGAGAGATGCTGCATCCTCTGCACGTGCCAAACGTGGGCTTTGCCCCTAATCACGGCGCCCAGGCTGCTGCCTGCGCAAGCTGCACGCGGAGATGCACTGAGCCCAGCAGCAAGTGCCTGACTAACAGAGTAAACTGCGCTTTTTTCCAGCCATTTTATTTGACTAATGAGGTTATTAAACTTTTTTTTTTTTATTTGACAAATGGGTAATTCTCCCTCCTAAATTACAGCAGGTTTTGTTTCTCATTAAATTGTCTTAGACTTTTGTCTAAGACTAGCAGAACGTATTCAAACCCTCTGCATTTGGATCCGAGGAGGGGAGTCAGGAGCACGGAAAGTGCGTGCGTTCTGCCAAAGGCACTATTTCATTACTCTGCAGAATTAGCTGGCAGCATTTCTGCAATATTTACTGAAGCACAAACCAAATGTTTTCAGCTGGACAGGATTCAAACTGCGGTATGTTACAACCACAACAAAAATCATTTCAGTCCAAGAGCCTTCGCTGTAATTTGGGTTGCGGTTTCCATAAAACCAGAGGATTCTTCCCCATGAATTACTTACACCGACTCCCCCTTTAACTCCTCTCTTTTTCCATCTACCAATTAAACATAACCTAGACGTGCTTTTGAAAAATCTTCAGACAACTTAAGGCATCAAAATGATTTAAGCACGGGGCAGGTCAAGGTATGCTGGGCTTAAGCCGACCGCAATAAATACGTGGCAGGCCGAGCTCCACAAGCAGCTGTTTCCAGAGCTCTGGCTTTTCCTCGGCCATAAGGCCCCGTTTTGGGGCTGCATGCAGGTGGAAAATCTGCCCTCCCAAATGCTTCTGGAGCGCTGGCATCTCAAAGCTGAAAATTTAGGGCCTGATTCTCATTTATTATAAAGTCTACTAACAACATTTTGGCAGGACAGTGTAAAGTCCCTCAAGTGCAAATAAAAGTAATTTATGCCCACGCTTTATGGCCATTTTACAGAGCACGACTAGAAGGGAACGAATTACATAAACTCTACAGTAAAGAACTGCGTCCTATGGCTCTAACTCCACCTGCAGGAACGGGCCCAGCAGGTGATCCTCAAAAACAGGACAGAGGAAACGGCTACCTAGGCACAGTGACAAACCAGAGCTTACAAACAAACTCTATTCAAAGCAGCCAGGCTCTGTCACTGGTGTCACGGCTGGCGCAATGACGTGAAACTTGTTTTCTTCCTGGTCCAGGCTTTGAAGAAATATAGTCAAGTTAGAGCCAGAGCAAACTGCTTTTCCCAGCTTTCTCTTCCATGCTGTCCTCTCTCCCACGTGCCCTCTGTGCTTTTTCTGCTCTTCCACATGCACTCCTGACCTCGAGCAGTCACACACCACTGTGCCCGCACGGGCAGCACAGCGGTGCTTCCCATTCCCAGCTTAGGGAGCCTGCTGCCCAAGGCAGCGGTGATCAGAAACACACACAGTGCTTCAGAAAGACAGACTAGCACTCAGCACATTTCTCCTACAAGTTTTATAGAGTAAGGCTATGTGCAGGTTGCTTTTTGCACATTCCTATCTTATATTTGCACATACTCTCTCTTTATAGCTAGAGATTGTTTCTGTAGCTTAGCAAGAGAACCTAGTGCAGCCAAAGGCTGGCACAGGGGACCCAGAGGTGCTCACCCGAGCACAGGGCACAGCAGTACGGGAAAGGGTCCTACAGCCTAAATTTTGCAATGCCTAAATTTTATAGGGCTGATTCCTATCAAATGGGAGCACCAGCAATGCCTGCTCAACCGTGCCATTAAAGTTTTAAAAGTGAAAACACCCATCCCGCATCCAGAATCACAGACCTTGGATTTTATGTCTGTAGCCCATCCCCATCCCATCATAAGCCAGGTTATGTAGCCCATCCCATCCCCATCCCATCATAAGCCAGCTATGCCAAGGCCTGTTACAGTGTTAAATATTATCCTCATTGCAAAGAAAAGGCTAAGCAGCTTGTCTAGGGACTCCCCCTGAATCTGTAACAGATACAGAGAACCACAAGATTAGCCTCTAGTTTCAGCGTGCTCATTTCCCCCTGTGGCTTTGTGCAGGGATAGGTATCGGCATCATTAAAACGAGTAGGGGAAATTTCTGGTTTTGCACAGACTACTCGGTCTTACATTCAACAACTCTTCTGATTCCTTACATTTTCCAAGAGGCACAAACTGATGGGAAGTACGTACACCTCCACTGTGTGTCTTGGGATGGCCCTCAGCGGAATCCATCCCTTGGAAAAGGAGCGATGCCATGGGAATTCTCCCCTCGCTTTTCACTGTGACCCTGCAAATGCGCTTCTCCCTGCCGACACACAGCAAAACTCTGTGGTCCTGAATGGGTCTGTATGTCAAGTACAGCTGAAAGTCACCCACACAGAAAAAGGATCCTTTACATCACATCTTAAAATGACTCCTGACTTTGAACCTCTTTAAAAACGAGCTTCAAAACTGGGAGATTTTAATTGCTATAATGCAAACTTACTTCTATCAAATGGTTTGCGCAAACAGGATTGTACACTCCTAAGTTTATTCTTGTATTTTCAGGCCATCCTAAAATTTCAGTCCTATGCAACAAGTGATTTAAAACACAAAATCCATAAAAAGATTTCCTCTGGTATTAAAAATATATATATATACACACATATATTTTATACATATTGGAAGTCTTTATTTTTAATCTTCTTTTGGAATTCTAGAAGTTAACCAGGACAGCAACACCTTTAAAGCTCTGCATTTTTTGGAAACTGTCAACATTTCACTGTTTTGCTTCCACGCTAACCAACTTGCTGGGAGATTTAACGTGCTTATTCTTACCCAGTGAGCACGTCTACAGGGCTCTGATTTGCTCTCCTGGACGGCTCATGCTTCAGTAATACAGCTGCTGTAGCCATCAGCTCTCACCGAGGCAAGTGTATATATGCTGAAACTAAATTACTGGGGAAGTGTCACTGCTACCTAGTTAAAAGCTACTCCATGCCCTTTGTAGAAATATATATAAAATTAATAAGCATTCTCTAATATATCCCACAAGACAAGCTCAAAAATGTTGGTTTATGTAGTGTCTTCCAGCTGTAATAGAAATATCTTTACAGATACCTAGTAACAGGTATGTGCAATGGCCCCGATTCAAACAGGCGTGTTGGGATTTGGCTTCCCGAGCTGCGGGGTGACCCCAGGACCCTGCCATGAGGACATCTCCTCTGTCCCTCCTATTCCTTGGGCCTGACACACTAACACCTTGCCCTACCTCCCCATGTGCCCCAGGGGGAACTGGAGCAAGGGGCTTAAAGGCCTCCGGGGCTGACACGCACACGCCAAACACCCCAGAGGGTCCTGAGGCCTGGGAGGGAGGCCCCAGAGCCTACACCCCAACAAGAGGCTTTGCCGAGAGGAAAATGTCAAAGAGATGCCTGTGAAAGGCCAGGGTGGTTCAGATTGGGAGAGCTGAAGTCTGGATGAACGTGCTCCAGTGAGATTTGCTATTTCAGTTCTGCAGTAAATTATTGTATTGTTAAATCCTTGCAAGAGTCAAAAACAACCCCAAAACAGCTCCACGTTTTGCAGAAGAGTTACCAGATCAGAACGAAAATGCCATTTCCGAGACCTTAATTAGATCATCTTTATTTAGAAATTCCTGAAAATCATTAGAATGCAACTCCCAAAGGTTCAGCTTGATTAGAAAATAGGTCACAGGACAACTTTTTTAAATGTTAGCTCTTGATCTTAAGCTTTTGTTTTTAAGCCATTTTTGTCAAGCACTCCCTTCTTGCAGGGGGGCGGACTCCCTTTCCCCCTTCAGCCTGCACCACTCCATTCAAGCAACGCTTGAAACTGTAAATAACTGTGGAGAATAAAGACAATTTAAATGCACTGGAATAGAAACAAAGAATTTGATCAGAGGCCGAAAGCACAGGAGAGGCGGAAGCCACCGCATTTCTGCACAGGGATGACACCATCTTATCTACGTGCCTTGCTGAAAGATACTAATTATGCCTCTGGCAAAGGGCAGAGAGGCGCCTCCAAAGCAGCTATTTAAAGATAAGGCGGCTGCAGTCGCACACTTCAGAGATATCTGCACTCTTCCATTGCTTCCTGGGTGCAAAATTCTAGGTCACAACTCAAAAGGAAAGAAAACACCCTTAAAATTACAGAAAGGAGGAGATCTTGGGCACATTTGGTCAAAGCTAGATGAATTTCAGGGTTTGGTGGTATTCAGTTGCTGCTGCAGCCTTTTCCGTGCTGTTCAGCTTGCCTCCTAAGAAGGAACTGGGATACTGCATTCTCAAATGAGGTGTTTACAAAACAAATTCTAGTTAAGGATTTGTCCAAAGTCTCTAATATTTCTAGATAATGAAATCCAGCAGGTGACCATGGTTAAATTATCCCCTCTTGAAAGTATATAATGCTAAAAGAGTTACCTGTATGGTAAGATTTTCCTGACACACAGCAGAACCCAAGCTAAAATGGGTTCCTTTAACTAAAGGGGGAACCTTTCTTTTATGGCATTGCCTGATGGGGGAGTCCCACTGCTCGCAGAACTCAGGTAGCTCGGTTTAAAAAACAAAACACCACCAAAATCCACAGGAGAGGGTTACTTCGAGTCGTAGGCAAGGACTTTTAAATTTCCTTCTTTTAAAATGGAAAATGAAAATGCAAGTATAATTTTACAAAACTCTGGACACTCGCCCAAAGTTTACAAAGCTCAAGGAAGTCCAAGAGCGTCCCAGCTGAGCCCGCACAAACACGTGGCTTCGCTATCCTCAGCCTTGCTGCTATGACACTTCCTACCAAGCAATTTTCCAACGGACAAACTTAACCTCTGCCCGCATGTCCCTCTCAGTGGTGTCTCATGTTTCCATGTAGCCGTGTTGGGCATTTCATGATGAGAGGCAGAGCTGGTCAGAAACAGCCGTGCAGAAGTCAGGACAACTGCCTGTCCCACTGTGCAAGTAATTACAACCTCCTTAACATCCCAAGAATGAAACTAATACCCACCAAAGACCACAACTCTCTGCAGAGTTTAATAAGCCACTGGTTCTTCCCCCTACGAGCTCACTGAAATAAGCTGGCCAGTGCACTCAGGGACCTCATGTGGGACCTACTCTGAGCTAGATGTACCTGTGGGCTGCTACACAAGCAACCCCAGAACATATTGGGAACCAGCCTCCATGTCCTTCATTGCAAAGGGCACAGGAAAAGGTACCAGAACCTGGAACTAGACTGTGTGAGGCACGGAAAGGGCTGCAGCACAACTGAAGGCAGCCAGGATCTCCTTAAAAACATATCCATTCAGGAACAGAAGCCAGAACGGGACAGGACTCATCTCATCAGCTCCGCACCCTCTCCCTCCGAGTTTTTAATTTAATGGTAATGGGGAACTTGCTCTCTGGTCGCATGTCTTGTCTTAAAGACCACACACATTTGCACACTGAGGAAATCAGGAGTGAATGACAAGTTTCTAACTGATAGTTCTAAACATCCATTATTCTATGGAGGAGTAGCACACAGAAAAAGGTGCAGCAGTTAAAGAGTCATTGATTTGGGGGGGGGGGGGGGGGGGAA
>JAVCKT010000162.1:0-15015 GCA_032273925.1 Rhynchotus rufescens | reverse complement strand
CCCCCCCCCCCCCCCCCCCCCCCCCCCCCCCCCCCAACCACTTCTGTAAAGCACTTAACAGAGGTACCCATGCTTCACACCTGCATTGTTAAAGCAGCCTGCTGAGAGATGGCAGGAAATAAAAGCAGAGATCATTCGCATCTCCAGTCTGGTGGCCTTTCTTTAGGTGCAAGTGCCTTCAGAGCTATAAATAACACAGGCTTCGTTAGCAAGCAGCAGAAACAAGTGTGTGAACGCAGCCATGTCTGCTCTTCTCTCTCACACGCACGCACGAAAACCATCTGAATTTTCCCACAAACAACTGTGGCAGTTGGCCCAGCTCACAGCAGTGACATGTTGCCAACAGACTCATCCACCTCATAGCAGACTAAATTAGAAATACGTTTCCACAGACTAAGTTACTGAGCACCGTGATGTCACTTTAAACTGCGGTGGATTCCACTCCTAACAGCGCTTTAAATAAGTACCAGAGGCAACAAGAAGTCCCCCTCCACCCCCTCATTCTGTCATAAGCCTCAGCATGAGGGAGGCTTCAAATTGGACCAGAGTTGAGACAGATGAATTAGCAGCCAGCTCAGAGCTACCCCTAGCCCAACCTCTCCCAGAAAACACAACTATGAACCTCGCTGCACTGAGGTGAGAAAGCCTCAGCAGGAAGCTAAGAGTGGTGCTCACCAGTGCTGTTAAGAAATGCAAGACAGAGCTCTACGCTGGAAGGGGCGGCTGAAGAAAAGGCGAGTGGAAGCAACAGGCTTCAAAGGATTGAGCCCACTGGGCAAGGGCTTTGCAGATGAGCCCTGCCGTGAACGCACGCCCTTTTCAGCAGGAAATGGGAAGAAAAGAACAGTGAGGGCCGTCACTGCAGCCTGTCAATCTTCAGGGGAAACGGTATCCTCAGGGCATGACTTGGGGGAAAGGGACTTCAAAAGTCCTGAAAAAAAATGAGCAAAGTGTAGAAGAGTCCCCTCCTTTCGCTCAAAGTGTAGAAGGGTCACACAGGGTCCCCTCCTTTCGTTCAATCAAAAGAGTTAACCACGTTTCACACTTCTCTTGAGTGTGAAATGCAGGTCTCGTAACACAGCCCAGTGCCCCCACTGTACAACCCTCGCCAGGCTTGGGCACCCGCCACTCTGCTGTGAGGAAAGCAGGGTACGGGAGGAACCTCACAGCGCAGCTCCACACACTTCATCTTCACCAGGGTTACCCAGTGGAACTGCTAACTGGTTTCACCTATTACCATGGGAACCATTTACCTTTGGGGCCAGGCAAGCCAGAGAACAATAGCTCCTGCTCTCCCAAATATCACAGGAAAAGTGTCACTCCGAATGAACAACAAAGGGCGGTGAATAGGTAGAAAAAAGGAATCTCCAAGCAGGTTTTTTTCTCCCAAGAAACAAGTACTCAGCAGAGTTAAGCACATCTTCAGCTGATAGTCAGACAAAATGAAGGAGCACACAGGACAAAGCGAGCGAAAGCTGAAAACCCATTCAGGATAACAAAGCTCTCGTCATATAAAAGAAATTTCCTTTTTGCACTGCTATTGGCCTCGTTTTATGCTCTTCATAACCCTGAACTGCAAGGCTCTTGCTGCTGCTACAGTCAAGTGACGGCAGTGAAAATGCTCCCAACATACTCCAGTGCAGCACCAGCCCTGGGCTGCTCCGCAGCGCGTGGCACCGGCTCGCTCCCCGAATCCGCCTGCCCCCGAGGCTGCTACCGGATTCCTACCTCGAAGACAGAGGAAAGTAAGAAAGTCTTCTGTCTTGGGCTTCCGTTTGGAGAGGTCAGAGATCTGCGTGGCAGGAGGGGGTAACAGCGGCTCCACTATCTTTATGGGAGTTGTGCTGGGACTGTTGGGCTGGGACTGAGCAAACTTCCTTTGTGCTTGCAGCCTTGGCCTGTGGAGACAAGAGCAGATCAGAAGCACGTTAGGGCGCGCAGGAGAGACTCCAGAACACAGAAATTCACTGTTTGAATAAAAACAGCCGAGATCTGAAGCCATCTCTCAATAAAGTTACTCACAATGGGGTCTAGCATGAAGACAGTATTTTATTTGCCTTACCTCCAGTACCTTCTGCAACACGTCAGAAAAACAGGACAGGGACATCTTAGCTAACAAATCTGTTACTATTTCATGCCTTTGGAGTGTTTCCTTACACACCATACAATTATAGTTTGTTATTCATTTATTTTGCAGTTAAATATCTGTATTTTGTACCACAAAAAAAATCCTTTTCTGAAGTACTAGTTTTCTTTGCTTCTTGTGTTTTATCATAATTATTTGATTTACAAATTTCCATTAAGGTTTTTAATTTAGCCCAATCTACAAAAATCCTAATTGAACTGCTCAAAATCCCAAAGTTTACCTTAGAAATTGCAAAAGATAACAGTACATACTGTATCTGTAGTTCTGTCTAGGTCCCCAAACACAAAGAAAAACCTTTTTTTTTTGGGGGGGGTGGGGGGGTCAATGTTTCAGTCAACATTTTGACTGAAAAAAAAAAAATAACAGAAAAAAAAAATACCAGGTAAAAGTCATTTTCATTCCCCTGGGTGACAGCTTAGAAGAGAGCAAACAAAGAGTTAATAAATATCTGTGTCAAGCCTGTAATAGTGAAGAGCAGATAACGACAGGGGGAATTTGTCTCCGATTCAGTCCCTTTACAGGGAGTGAAGCTTTTTGGCAAAGTTTAGAGTATGCTGCTCCTGTAGGGTTATGAGAAATGCACAGAAACCAGCAGCTTGGCAATGGGACTGCAAATTATTTCAAGTCTATCTGCGGACCCTGATGAACTACTAGGTGGCAATGGAAATGATTTTCTTTAATACATGTGGAATACAATTCAGTTGTAGGGAATATGCTTGGGGCAGTGCTGATACTAAAGGAGGGCTCCCTGGGAGCCTGACTCGGCAGAGCATTTAAGAACATGCTAATTTCTCACTTAAACAACTGGGATCCTAATTGCGGTCTTTATTGCAGCTTCAAAACGAAAAGAAGATACCGAAAGTGTTTTAAACCTCACTGAGAAAGGATGCAATTTTATATCATTTTCTTCTCTAATAGCAGAGTATTTACATAATGTAAAACTGAAACACGCATCAAGTAACACTAGAGGAAAAGCCAGGTCTTATCATTCCACTGCAAAATTTACTGTTATGACTTAACGAAAGCACCGTTATCATTTACTCAATGTGGATGAAACATGTAATTGGTACATCCTTCTTTTTCAAGTATATTTAACTTAAACATCTGGCTACAAGAAGTTTGTTACCATACTTTAAACTTCCTCAATTTTGTGGCTCAAAATTTAAGAAAAAAAAGAATCCCAGCAGTGTTTGCATGCACTCACTCACGTCCCTAAGGACAACAGAGCACAAAAGTAACATTCGGTAACATTCCCCCTCCACATAAATTTTCCATAAGGAACTTCCTGATGATCAAAGGAACCTCCTGCATTCCTCCAAAGCCTTCCCCATTGGCCGTTTATTTCCGTTTCCTTCGCGGCCAGTCCATTAGGTTGTTTACAATATATTTTACCTTGCTGGGCCATCACAGGGGCCAGAGAGGCTTCCTCTCGCAGACGCCGCTTTCGAGCGCCTCTGCTGAGGGAGGGATGCCGCCTGTCCCTGGCTTGCCTCCTCCTCCTGAAATATCCACTCTTATTAAAACTGTATGAAGAGTTATTTGGAGTAAGCCCTCACCAGTTCAGCCTAAGAATGCCAGTTCTTTCCTGACTGCAGCATGGCCTCAAGGTTCGAAAATAGCTCCTGGTTTAGGCCTGGTAGACGTTTGGCTCTACGGACTTTACGTTACATTTGGGAGACCACAGAGAGAGATAAGAGCAAGAAAAACAGCTCTACGCTGTATCACTTTGGAATCAAAGCACCTAGATTAGGACCCAAAGCCAAGTTGTTAGGCAGGCTTTGCTTCAGCCTTGCGTAGACACAGCCAGTTCAGGAGGCCTAGCAAAAGAAAACAGCGTGCGTGTTTCAGAGCACAGGCAACTACGTACAACCGTTTCCTTGTCAGCGAATGCACGCCTCTTAATAACCCGGCATTTCACTAGGAAAATCTCTGGAAGCAGAAAACCAATTATTTCGGGTCGGGTTTCATGTTGCACTTAATGCACTGTCAGTGTGAAGCTGCTGGCTCGGCTCTGCGGTTCCGTGAGCTCCGGCGTGCCGGCTGCGGCGCCAGCCTCCCGCACCGCTTCCGAGCGGGGCCGAGGCCGTCAGGAGGCGGCACAAGTGCTCGGAGACAAGTCACATACGGCCAACGCGGACCCACCGCCAAAGCGATTCCACCCCCTGCTCGGCAAGGCCGGAGTTGCTGCTGGAGTGGCCGATTTAGCAGCTAAACATCATGCGAACACTGAATAGCCACAAATATTCAGACTTTTCTATGAAAAGCAGCATTTCAGCTTCTCTAAACCAGGTATTTTTTCCTTTGGCTATTTTTGATAGACTTCAAACATCTACCTAAGACACAAAGATCAACAAAGCCTCTGCCCAAGAAAGCCTTCGCTTGCTTCGGGTGTGCTGCTCTTCCACAGAACCTGCTGCTTAGGCTCAAGACAGAGAATTACAACTCATTGCTAAAACTAGACCCTGAAAATATGCCTACAGATTAAGATTAGATGAGAAAACACTTCTCTAAAGCGTGAATATACTTTCTGATGGTTTTCTAGACACACATTTATTTTTAGCTGATCGCTCTAAGCAAATAGTGTTCTCTATAATCAAAACACACCAGTTTGCATTGGTTAAAAATACTTAAGAAATGTATTTTAAAATAGAATTTCTCAGCACCATTTCCTTTGCACTGTAAAAAAAGGCTGTATTTAGTAAGAAAACACCTACTTTATAAAGGCAGCCTTTTCCTTGCAAAGCAAAGCTTGGGCTAGCAGTTCAAGTCTGTGTTAAATTTAGTAAACATTAATGCTGTAGATACAGTGCAGGCTGTGTTAGCTGCAAAACAAGTATTAAATTATCGGTACGTGAGAGTTAGTTCTACATCTTATGATGTAGAAACAAGAAACATCTTATGCCGTTTCCAATTTACCACTGCAAAACTCCTAAGTGAAAGCAAAGCATAAGTACTATATAAAATACACAGAGAAGAGCAATACACACTGTTGATTCGATTATTTATATGGTTATTAATCTACATTTAGGTGTTGGGAAGCTGTCCTCATACCTGAGTATCTCAGCTGGGAAGACATTTGCAAACCAAACTTTACCTTTTTCAAATGTTTGATAACCTCTAGCAATTCAGTTTTCCTTTTTTTTTTTTTTAATAAAACATCCTGCTTGTTATATATTCAATATTTGCTTGCTGTTTTGTCTCCTAACCTTTAGCTTGCTCTTTGATCTTTGCTTTTGTCTATGCTGTTTCTTGCCTCTCCATTGCCTCAAGTTTTACGTTCTTTTTCCTTTCTGTTTAAGGGCACCCCTACAGTTCGATTTCCAAATTCCAAAGGAATCGTAGCTTAAATAGCAGCTCGAGTGTCACCATTTTGTCACTGATTCACGTTTCCCTTGTTGATGCATCACGTTTTGGCTTTCCAAGCAGCTGGTGAGCAGCTTGCAAGTCAGAGCGAAGGACTGTACACTTTTGTCCTTCTAAAAGCACTGTCAATATTTGGTTACTTTGCTTTGCTTCTCCTCCCGAGAAAATGTAAGTGTCTGTATATATTTACTCTGGCTAGATTAGAATTGCTACTAGTGAGAAGCAGAGATGAGCTGGTCTATTAGTTTCGACCAAATACTGCACAGATATCCTGCAACAGAAGCTTTCCTACTGCGCATTCCAAGCATAACGTGCTGAAGAAATACACTTCATAGCAATGCACATTTCAGTGAGGAAAGCTTCTGTCACTCCATCCCAGTGCCAACGAGAAGATGACCTCGTGTCAGATGCACTGACAGGCACTCGGGGTTACCCATTTTGAGATGATCACCCCACGCAAGCTTCCCCCTGCCACGTGCCTGCGTCATTATTTCTTTAATATGAATTTTTTTGTACTTACAGAGGTACTTTGTGGTGAATTTTACTTGTCCCTACCCAAGGCAAGGCTTGCTGCCACCGTCTTCCACATGTGCCAGAGGTTACGTGTGGTTTGCTCACCCAGGGCTACTCCACAGGGCCAGCACAACCTGTACTTGCTGGCCATGCTTCCTTTACGTGTGCAGCACAAAAATTCAACCTTTCCAACTCACACTAAATATTATTAGGATGAGCAATAGACGATGACACAAACTGCTGTGTGAACACAACCTCACTGGCTCTCCCTGGAGCAAATGTCTGTGCAGTTTTTCGCCCCAGCAATACTCAACGGTATTTCTATCCTGGTGTATTTATACACAAATCCAATCACCATCTCCTGAATTATGACTCCTGCGACTGATCTGCACCACCCCGAGAGCAGCAAGTGGCAGGGCGAGAGGCAGCTTAGAAGCACATTTCCTCTGCCACATCCTCCTGGCTTCTGGGCACAGTAATTCTGGCCCAAAGCAGCAGTGAATCAGCCCCTGCCCTCCCACCCCACGTGGGCTCAGCAACAACAGCCTGCAGCTTCACAGAAGGGAAACTGGAGACGGGAGCAGGTTCTGCACCTCCCAACCTATGTGAGCCAGGAGAGAAGCAGGCAAGCAGCCTGCTCACAGTAAAATATTGTGCTCCACTTAGCCCTTGGTTTTTGACAAATGGGGAGTTACTAAAAGCCACTGGGTACTCAAAGGAGTGGGACAACTCCAGCCAATGGTGCATACAAACCATCACACTGAGGTGCACACGTTGCCTGCTAGGCCAAGGCCCATGCGTGTCCATGTAGAAGGAGTTATAAAAAGCTGCCCTTCTGACATCGTCTGTGGACTCAGGAAATACAGATGTCTCAGCAGACAAGACACTTCCAGGAGGGATAAGCCCTGTTGGGACTCATGGGACCATGAGGGACTATGGGAACGCTCATCCCGACTAGGGTTTCTGTTCTGGCAAGCCACAATGGCGAGGCCAGCTTGATGCAACCCAACCAAACAACAGGACGTCCCCATGGGAACTTGGGTCCCCTCTGCTGACCTCAGGCTACACAGAAGCAAAGCACAAGAAATAACCCAAACCACTTAGGAGTGAGTATAAATTTGAATTATTTGATCTTGCAGCCCACTTGCAGGAACCTGGATGTCCTCTCAGCTTACTGATACAACTCCTTGAAAGCTCTGCCTCGCCACCTGTACCTGTACTTGGCACAAGGTGACTATAGGTATTGTACAGACGTCTGCTACAAGGTGGCTTACAGAAGCACATGGCAGCAAAAAAGAAAAGTGCCACCAACATTAGTAAGTAGTAGAGGAGACAAAGAAAAAAAAAGAAGAAAAAAAGCCTTTTCTTTCTCTGATCCTGCCAGAAGACAGATGGTGTCTAAGAGCAAGGAATATAGCAAGGTCCATCATTAGGCAGTACTTTAAGTAGGAAGCTTCAAATGAGGAAAAAGCAGCTAAGCTAAAAGCTACCAAGAAACTGTTCTCCTGCAGTTATGTATCTTCGTTATCAGATCAGTACAGACTGTTCAGAACGTCCCCATACCAAACGTCCTACAGACTGCTCTTAAGTAGGGATCAAAGGCAGATGACAAGTTTGTGATCTAAATCATCTATTTCAGCATGGCAATGGGTCTTTTAAATCCATTTGCCCTAGGGTTCTCCCACCTGAGACTAGATGGCTTTTTTTTCTACTTCATATGGACATGTGATAAGCTGAAAATGGCAATAGATGGCAGAAGAGATCCTTCCAAACACTGGAGGCAGGTGGTGCAACCTCCCTTTGTCCTGCCATGGTTCTTGCAAACTCCCATTTTGAAGTAGATTCACATCCAAGCTGCAGAAGGTGAGCACGAGCATTTCACCTTTGTCTCTGCTATGGGCTGTAACCCAGCTGGGCTTGCACGGGAGCCACCGTGCGGGTCACAGAAACCCAGCCAGGTGCAGCCTGCAGGTTCATCAGCTCATGTGGGAGCTGAACAACAATCATGGGAACTTCACGGTGGGTTCCTCAATAGTCCTCCCAAAGGAGACACTCTTGCCACCACTAGCAACAACCCTCAGTTGGGCCTGCCCAGGTAGGCCCACGCAAAGCTTCACAGAGCCTCCCTGCGGCTCTCCGGTCTCCCGCCCGCCCTCCAGCTGAAGGAGGGCTCCTCTCTGCTCCACGGCCACGCGCAGGAGCCCGTCTCCTCCCACGTGGCTCCCATCCCCATCTGCTGGGCCATGCTCCGCAGCAGGCAGCTCCACAAACTGCTCAGCCAGCCCTCCCGAGCGGCAGTCCCAGGTCCCCAGGCTCCACACAGGGGCACTCACCTTCCTTGCTAGCTGCGTGAGGTGATCCAGGCTCCTCTTGCCCTCGAGTCCAACCTACCTCCCTGAAACCAGGGCACTTGGCAGGTGGCCCGCAGCCAGGAAGGGCCTTTGGGCCCACTCTGCCGCCTCGTGCCATAGCGACAGGCAGCAAAGAGCCCCACCACGTGCCACAAAATTAAAGTCCAAAACCACAGTGGCAGGAAAAATAAACTTGGCTCCTCTTTTGCTTTGCTTTTTAAAAATCATTAGCAGATGTCGCAGTGATTGTTGCGTCCTGGCAATTTTTTCTTTACACAGAAACACCCACAAAAATAAATCGATTTTTCATATTAAACCCTGTCCATGAGCTGCAGAGAAACAACAGAAAACTCGGAAGCAACAAACACCTCCCACACTGGAAGGCAGGTTTGATTCCCAGTTCTCTTACAAGGCTTCCCTCTACTGGCAAAGCAGGGGCAACGTCCTGCTGCCTGCACTCCTTACAGGTGGAAGAGCAAAGGAATTCTCTCATTTTTTTGGGATACTCCATAAAGCAACGTGGGGGAGCCCAAAGGTGTGACACAGGCTGCAGTTTTAGGGCTCTGCAGCAGTTTCCTTCTGCCTACGTGGCTCCTGGATAACACTCACACGCCTGCTGCATGCAACCTACCGCAGGGCTTTTTTTGTTTTCTTTTTTTTCAAAAGCCTTTTGGCCCTGCGAAAAGATTTCCCACCCTATGAAAAAGATTCTTTGGATAGTTGAAACACGTCAGTTTTCACCTAACTTTATAGAGTTTCATTATTATTTCATTAAATAGAGGGGAAAGCAGATTTTAGTGCAACACACCTTTCAACTTCAATATTGGTCCTTCATCATCTTCTGTGTTCTCAGACATCCCACAGACTCTGGCAAAACCTTTTTGCCTCCCAAGTCCTAACCAGAAGCCATGAAGAGAAACAGGAAGGTTCACATGACTGTTTCTTGCTAGGTCCTTACTCACACAGCATCACCGGGCACTCTACCCAGAACACCAGCTCCAATAAATGCAGTGCCATCCTGCACCCAACCTTCCTCTTCCAAACAGTGGCATATTCACACCGAATGGTGAACGATGTGTCACATAACAGCAATCACATCAGCAGCTCCCTCCTTAGCAATCTGGAGGAACTACTAAAAAAAAGGAAAATTGAGACGTACAAGATCAAAGCCACACGACAGAAGGAAAAGTCTTTTCCTTTGAGCAGCCTTTTCTCTGGGGCTGTGCCTTTAATAAAAAGGGTATTTTACAGGTAATTTCATTGCTGTTTTCCAACCTCAGCAAAACACGCTTGCCTCAACGATTGCAGTCTTTCACCTTCTGCCCCCAAAGCAACTTGCACTAGCCAGAAAGCCAGAGATGACTCCTGGCAGAGACGTCAGAAGCAACAGCGGGTGGATCATTTTAGCCATCCTCCGAACGGCTGCAGAGCTTCCTGTTCAATTAAGCCCTCCATTAATCCCTCCTATTTGAATAAAGTTTCCCATCTGCTGGCAGGAAGTGATAAAAGTCGCACGGTCAGTAGGTTGGGGGCATTTTAACCTCTTGCCGAGGCTGCTGGTGGCAATCTAGCCGTACCTGAAACCAGACACCCGTGTTTCCCATGGGGCCTGCCTTTCCAAGAGCTTTAGCACCATCTGGCCAGCACCAGGCACTCAGCGTTTCTCTTTAAAACGGCAACATTTCAGCGCACAGGGAGAGGAAGCTGAAGCACAGGCAGAAACACAAGGCGTCTGCTGCACAGCCGCTATTCCGGTGGGCAGCGACGTGAGCACTTTTGCAGAAAACACCCCTCAACCACGTCCACAATCTTGCCAGCAACGATTACTAGATAGAAACACATAAGCGAGCTACAAAAATCTGTTTTCTAGAGAGCTCCACCTCTCCTACCCTCATTTTCTCAAGCTAAAAGGGGAAGTTCAGCAGGTGCTGTGGGCACTTGTGGGTCACTCCTCTACGTTCATGGCAGCAATTCTTTTCCATGAAGCTTTCAGCAGGAACAAGCCATGCCCTGGAGCCAGCCGCCCCTTCCTGCAAGGCGCCCAGGTGCCTCCGCTTGGGGCTCCTCTCCGGCTGCGGCACGTCCTGCTGCCCCGAAAGGCACCTTAGTGCCTCCTTGGAGGCACTAAGCCCTGCTGGAGGGCGGGTGCCAGGGTGTGCAGCCTTTCTCTTCCTGCTCCGTGCTGGATAAAGTCGGTGGGAACTAATGATATGGATGGAAACTATGGTAACAGTCCCTACGCCACCAGCGTCTGTCGCTTTCCCGCAGACTTTCCTGCTTTACCTGCAGGGGTGGGTACGTGATGCTCTTGCAAGGAGGCTCCCTCCTCAGGGAAACTCCGGCAAAAAGATGATAAGGTGCTTATAAAGCAGGAGATATTTGCAGGAAAAACAAAATGCAGCTGCACACGCATGCACCACATTTGTCAGGGAGGTGACAAAAAGCCTCTCTAAGGAGATTGTGTTCATGGAAGAGCTACACTTACCATGGCTTCACCTTCCCCAGTATCCCCCCTTACTTCTCTTAGGCCCTGGAGCTACTTGAGCAGTGGGATGCCTGAACCTTGACACTATGACCCAACCAACCAAATAGCTTGTGCATGATGGATGCCCTTCATCTCCAGCCTCGTGTTCCTGCTTATGCCAGCACAAGAGCTCATGAGATCCCATTATCAGCTGGCCAAGAAAGTAGATCCACCTGCAAATTAACTGCTTTATAGGCTGCTCCGTGTCTTTTCTGAGGTGGGCTTCACAGGCACAGAAGAGCTGGTGTTGGCACCAACGAGGTGGCATGAACTTGTAACAGGGAGAAGAGGCCGACCCTTTCCAGCGGCAGCTCGCATTCAGATCGCCTTAAACTCACTGCAGAACATGTTAGTTACTGAGCTGTAAAATCCAAACAGAAAACAAGGGCCTGGCAGCAATGGCAGTGTCATCTCTGTCAACCCTCCTGTGCTCGGAGCCCATTCTCCACACGGGTTTTGCAGCAAGGAAGGACAATCTTTATTTTCACAGGACGGCCACAGGACTGACACTTGCTTTACGACATGCTCGTCAGGCAAAGCTTCCTGCTTGGAAGAGACCAAAGTCCTGGTCTACATCAGGCTTATTTGGGAAAGCTCTCGAGGTGCCATCCTACTACCTGCCCCGCCAGGCAGTATGTGCTGGGCGTCCACATCCCACCAGCACTGCCCTCCTAATGCTCAGCCTGAGCAGAGATACAACAGCAGGAATGAAAGGACTGCCTCGAAGTCAGGAGAGGCTCTTCTGAAGAGAAGGGGCCTCTTGTGATTTCCAGAAACACCTGGTTACCTTCAGGTCACCTTCGGAAACAGCTGCTCAAGACCTTCAGGTGACCCTCAGTACACGACTCTGTCGGTCTCTGCATAGTATGAAATTAAGGAAATTACAGAGTGAGGGAGCAGTCCATCTCCAGCCAGTTTAATCTATAAGGAAACCACCTCGGAGTCGCTCTGTGACAGGCAGCGAGATGCCTTTCCCTAACCACATTGCACTGCTAAGCTGATCTGGCAGATAAATACTTCCAGCTGTGTGTGCACATACATACACAAACACACGCAGACACACACACAGTTCTGCCTGCTCTACACCTCCAACACCTACTCCCAAATATGACTGCTACACCTAGGCTCAAATATTATGGCATACACAGTTAGCCCCTGTTTGCACCTTACTCCTCCCTGTACTTTTATTAAAAGAAATGCATGTAAAACATCGCTAGAAAATGTCAAGAGCAGCAAGTATGCTCAGGAAAGCAGAAGTGACCTAAAAACCCACAGACGTACTGCAAGAAGACGGAATACAGGAGGAGAGCTCCAGTGCGGCTAAAAACATGCCCGACTATGAGAACTGTGGAAATCTGAACATCTTTTTCATAATCAGCCAACTGCTGGAAAGAACCTAAGCCACAGGTAAACAAATACATAAAATATTTCATAAAACCTCTGAGTGAGTTCTGTATTTTAAATTATATTAATTATAGGTTAAGGATGCTGTTCAAAACCCAAACAAGCTACAAAGGCAACCACAACGGGCTGTGTAAGTGACTGCTGTTAGCGCTACAGAAAGCTTAATAGCTCGGTGAAAATTAAGTCAACAAAGTCAACAAATAAAATAAATGCATCCTTTATCACACCATTACCAAGGGAAGAAAATGCCAAAAGGCAAAACAAGAGATGCTTCTCCTGAGGCCTTGCTGGCAACACATGATTGCCCCAATTTAATTAAATAAGTTTTGTTAAATCAGTGCAAATCCATGTCAGCTACTACGGGTTAAGAGTAGGTTAAACCAGTGTCTTGTTGACAGATAAATCAAAAAGACAGACTGTCCAAACAGTCTCTTCCACTGGTTTTATTTCATTTATCTCAAAGCTACATCTTAGGTTGAATTAACAAGACCAGTCTAGAAAACCTCTGTAAAGCACCACCACTAAGGCCTTAATAATTTGGGAACAGTAAATTTAAAATTACTTCTAGAACTTTCCCAGACTCCAGCTTATCTACTCTACAAATAGCAATGATCTTCTGCAATCGTTGGCTACTTGAGATGGAGCTCAGGTGCTGCATTAGAGGGAAATGAAGCCACAAGATCACCTCTACATATTCAACCTCTATTCTTTGGAAAAGATATGAACTTCCTATTTGGACTGTGCAAGGACCAAGAACAAGGAGATTGATCCCATCCCAGTTTTAAATGGGGTCCAACATCTAGGTGTTGGATGGATTGTAGCTGTGAATTTTGCCTACCATGCTGATCTGCATTTCTGTGTACTCTCATGGAGACTCTTTCCACTCAGGAGTGTCTCCACACACTCATGTTTTTAAAAGTATTCCAGCTATTCTGGGCATCAGTGTTACACAAAGCTGCAAGACCAGCAGCTATACTACAAATAACGGGGCTCCACAGGATATCACTCTTCACAGCTCCTGTGTGATCCTAGCTAGGACAACACAAATGGGCTGCTTCACAAACTCTAAACTGAACAAAACTGAGCTATATAGTTAAGTTTCATTTACTCATTGTTTTGTGTGTGTATACGCATGCACAAACATGTACACACTTATATATAAACTTTTGCAATAAAAAGCAAGGTTTGGAGCAGATTAGAAATATTTAAGTAGCCAATTTTTACATTACTATAATAAACTTTGTAGATGTTATTTCATAATTTAATGCAATAATAAAATTGTCATAAATGATTATATTTTATACTTCTCTCCCCTTCCCTGAGGGGATAAAAAGTTTTTTTTAAAGAAAAACAAAAACAAAAACAAAAATCCCACAAAACTTAACATTAATCCAGACTCAGTAATAGTAATATAAACCTATCCTACTAAATAGTGAACAGACACCAGCATATCTGCAAAATATGACTCCATGGGAACTAAGAGTTTAAGCATAATTCCAGTTTTAGACCTTTATGAAAGGTTTCCTAGATCTGAAGGAAACTGAGAGGATGGTCTCACTCCCAGTTACAAATCTGAAGAAGTACTGCTGCTCCCAGCTTTGCTCAACATCAGGAGTGTCACGTTAGAGACTAACCTGTTTTACTGACCAGCTCCTTTGGAAGGACAGAGCAGCCACACACATCCAGGTATTTTCCTTGACCAAAGGAGGTTTCAAAAGGCCAAGACCAGTAAAAAGGGAAAGGAAAGCAGGTTATGGCTTCCTCACAGGAGGTCAAGTGAAGTGGAGAAACCCACCTGTGACAAACATGGCAGTGGCCACGAGCTTCCCCAAGTTTCAGGAGACTAAACTTATAGGTTTTCTCATCCCTAAAGCTAAAGCAAACTAGCCAACTTCCAATAAGTATGAAAGAAAGCATTACTGATCTGCTCAAGAAAGACAGCTCCCACCATATAATTCTTTCAAAGCAAAAAGAAAGCTCTGGGAGATTGTCACTCTGTCTAGCTCTCCTCCTCAGCTGGCAGCAGGGAACTCTCTGTGTAGATTCCCTGGCAAGGTTTCCATACCCTTTGGTGAGCACAAATCAGGCACCCTCTTTGGCTCAGAGGTCCTCCTGCGAGAGGAGCTCTCGCTGCTACAGTTCCTTCTAGATGAAACAAGGAGGTCTACAATACACAAGGTTTCTACTCCAAAGCCCTGCAGATGAGTTGTAACAAGTATTAAATACAACTAAAGATGATTAAAATAATAGCCAGACAAGCTATACTTTCTAATACCATCTCCTAGAAGATTACAGCTATTCCCTTATTTCCTTTAAGAAAGAAATAAAAATCTGTAAGAATAAATAAAATCCTTAAAACAAAACGAGAAAAAAAAAGTCCTTCCAGAAAGTGCAGCTCTCACAGAGAGCTCCCAAATGTCGCCAGGCACACAGAGCAGGAAGGCTCAGTTAAGCCCTGGTTTACACAGATGTCAGCCTGTTTTCCTTGGTAATACCGGAAGAGTGTAGTAGCAGCAGCACTTCACAGAATCACAGAATGTTCAAGGTTGGAAGGGACCGCTAGGGATCATCCAGTCCAACCTTCCTGCTCCAGCAGGCACACCTACAGCATGGGGCACAGGGCGGCATCCAGGCGGGTTTTGAGGGATCTCCAGAGAAGGAGACTCCACAACCTCCCTGGGCAGCCTGTGCCAGGGCTCTGGCACCCTCACTGT
>JAVCKT010000154.1:0-10622 GCA_032273925.1 Rhynchotus rufescens | reverse complement strand
GCCGCGCCGCGCCGCGGGGGCCGCCCGGGCCGCGGGGCCATGTGAATGGCGCTCGGGGTGCTCGGCGGCGCCGACATGGAGCGGGAGAAGGTGCCGCGGCGGCCCGCGCTGGCGCTGCGCGCGGAGCGCCCCGACGAGGCGGACGCGGAGGCGGCGGGGCCCTGGCCGGGCTGCGGGCGGCTGCGGCCCTCCTCGTACCGCGCGCTGCGCAGCGCCGTCTCCACCCTGGCGCGCATCGACGACTTCTACTGCGAGAAGATTGGCGCCGGCTTCTTCTCCGAGGTGTTCAAGGTGGGCGCGGGGGGCCCGGGCCCGTCCCCGGGGGGCTTCTGCCCCTCTGCGGGCCCGGCGGGACGGGGATGGGCGCAAACCCGCTTGTGGCACCATGCAGGGGGAGGGATGAGGGTTTGGGCAGCCCAAGGGGACCTGTAGCCCATGGTGAGCCCCTTTTTCCCCGCCTCATCCAGGACACAGCCTTGGTAGCACCCAAAAGGCAGGCCATGCCACTGGCACCCTTGGGTGGGAGGGGAGCCTTGTTGGTGAGTGGGGGCCTGTCCTTGGCAGGGGTTTAGATCCCAGGTATGGGACCAAGGTGGTGCCTGGACAGTGGACCAGGGCTGAAGCTGCTGGGCAGGAGCTCAAGGCTAAGGGGCCAGGGCGCCCCGGGATGCTGGCTGGCTCCGTCCTTGCTGGTGTTGTTGTTCCTCCGTGCCTCTGCGCAGGGGGAGGGCAGTGCCCGCTCTGTTTACACCCAGGAAGGCAGCGCTCTGGGAAGCGCTGTAGCCAGGGACGCAATCCTTGGGGCCCAGGCGTCCGGGCGCAGCGGGCAGGCTTAGCCCGGGCACCTCCATCTAGAGCCTGCAGCCTGGCTCCTGCTAGACCCGGCGCAGGGCTGGGCTGTGCCTGCGATAAGAGATGCTGGTGGTGCTTGCTGCGAGCCCAAGGTGATTTCCAGCGGTGCCAGCCCTGGGGCTGGGCCTGCTGCAGCCTGTGCTGAGCAGGGATGAGGGGGGTGCCCCTTTGGAGCCACCTCAAGGTGACCGGGGCTGGGAGAGCAGCTCGATGCTCTAGGGCAGTGTAGGGGCTGAGCCCTGTCGGGCTGCTTACAGCCTGCTTACAGTGGCCCTAGAGCTGCCTTTGTGCCCTGCAGGAGCTCTCTGTGGCCCCAGGGGTGTGCAGGCTCCTGGAGCAGGGACACTTGGGGCCTGCAGATTTGGAGTGCAAGGATGCTGGTGTGGAGACCCCGGTGTGAGGTGGTTGTTGCAGAGGTGCACGGTGATGGTGCCCTGTCACCCACCCTGCTGTTGGAGCTGTGCGACATCCAACAGGGCCCCCTGCCACCATTGCCTCTCCTTTTAAAGAGCAGGTGTGTGCACGTGTTGCTGCTGTCCGTAGAGTCACGCAAGGCGCCACTTCTAAGCCGTTCTTGCTGGGGCTTCACTGCCCCTCACGGGGCGTCCTTGGGCTGGCCGTGCTCCGAGATGCTGGCAGTGCTGCACTGTCCCCCGGAGCAGCCTGGGCTCCCAGCTCGCTGCCACGTGCTGGCCGGACAGCTGTGTCCCAGCACGGCTGACCCGGCACGCTCGGACCAGGGGTCCCTTCCAGCACAGCCAGGAAATCCCAGGACCCGGCTCTTGGCAGACATAGGAGACTAGTGACGGGCTGGGGCAAATGTGCGGAGAGGTCGGGACTGTGGCAGATGTGCGGAGAGCTCTCGTTTCCTTGTGATCCGTCCTGTTCCTGCGGCCTGTGGCCTTTCCGTTGGCCGGATTCCTGCTATTGATCTCTGGCTGGAAGCGCGTGGCTGGAGTGGCAGCAGCTTGGAGCAGAGGGAGGCATTTAATAACGCTGGGCGTGGATATAGCTCTTTAATAATGGATGCTGCCTTGTCTGTGCCAGGCCACGCTCTCTCCGGACCTCTCCGTCTCTTCTTCTCCAGGTCATGCAGGAGCCCACAGGATGATCTGCCTCCCCTCAAGTTGTTCTTATCCTTGCAGGACCATCTGTCCGTGGGATTTGGGGGAGCAGTGGAGGTTGGGGTGGGAGCCGGCAGCAGGAGCCCAAGTGCGTGTGCGCAGGGAGGGAGGCAGTGGCAGGAGGGGGCCAGATGGGGCTCGTGCGGTGGCTGATCAGTCGAGTCCAAGATCTCAGCAGGATCGTGAGGCAGCCCTGAGATCGGCGCTGCGTGACACAGGCCCTGAGCAGGATGAGGCTGCGGCGAGGAAGGCAGAGCTTTGCAGGGCAGGACGGGATGCTTGTGCCTCCCATCTCCCTCGCTTCCACAGTGTTCTCCAGGTTTGTGGGTACTTGCAGCTCCCTCCTCCGTGTCGCTGCTGTGTCCTGCCCCATTCCAGCCTGCAGTACCCGCCGATCTCACCCAAAGCCTGGGCACGGTGCCAGCCCCATCTGCCACGCGGGGCTCCCCAGCCGGGCTGCCTCTTCCACGGCTGTTTGCGAGTGGCTCTAGGAGGCCGGGAAGGGACCTGGGCATCGGCGGCCCTTCTGAGATTGCTCATGCCAGCTTTGGATAGGAGCTGAGCCGGGACCTGGGCTGGAATGGCAAAGGAGGGACTGACGTAGAGTTTGACCAGGTTCTGGATCGAAAGGACCTGTTAGCCCACCAAGTCTGAGCACTGAATACCCCAAACTCACCCGCGGGTGGAGCTCTGGCTTGTTCCAGCTGAGCGCAGCCCTGGAGCTGCCCTCTTTCCCGGGGCTGGATCCTGACTAGCGCCCTGCTGGGTGGCAGAGCGAGGCCTGCTTCTCCCTGGAGCAGCCAGTTGCCCTCGCCTTTCTCCGCACCATCCAAGTGGTGCCAGGCCCACCGGTTTTCTTGGGCACATGGACATTGCAGGGGGGCACCTCTCCGTCTCCTCAATAGATCGAGCAGACTGAGCCTGGTGGGTTTCTGCTAGGCGTTTTCTCTAGCCTTTAAACCGTTCTTGCATCCCTTTCCCAAATCCCTCTCCAACTTTTCCATGTCCAGCCTGAAACAGGCCCTGGGGATACAGGTGATGTCCTGGCTTTGCTCTCCAGGGGTTATATCCAGAGGTCTTGCTCCAGCTCTGTTAGCCCCTTAAGCCTCGATGTTGCACAGCAGCCCCCCTGTCCTCCAGAGACGCAGCTTCCCAGGGCTCAGCCCTGTGGTGTGAGCAGGTTAGCCCATATCCCACATCCAGAGTGCTATGGACTGTTCGGCTGCAATCAAAGGCTGCTTGCATGGACAGACGCCAAGCTGTCACCGCAGCCCTGCTGTCACCTCTCCTCTCTCCACCAGCTCCTCCACCAACCTTTGAGTTTTCCTATTTACTCCCAAATTGCCAGTGCGACTAATGACACAACCTGCTGCCTCTTATCTGGTGCCCTTCATCCATGGACCTTGCCTTGTTTTGCGAAGGAGGGTGGAGTGGCATGACACAGACCGCGCGCCTGGGGAAACCGAGGCAGGCAGGGAGGCAGCGGGTTTGCCGCGGCCGACGCAAAGCCGGGAGCAGCCCCAGCCTCCCTGTCGCCGCTCGCGGAGCGCTGGGAAGCGCTTTGTGCTGACTAGCCAGGACCTTGCACCCGCGGGACGTTTTCGTGGCCCGTCACGGGGCGCCAGCCCTCGCAGCACACGCCAGCGCCCCGTGCCAGGGGCTGGTGGCACGCGGGCCCCGAGCATGTCGGAGGTGGAAGCCGCTATGCCCGAGCGCTCCTTGGGGTGGGCGTTTTGTGCCCTGCCCGCTTGCTGGCAGCCCTCGCGTGGCACAGCCTTGGCTGCCGGCTCCCCAGGCTTCCCGGGAGGAGGTGTTTCTTCAACGACTCTGCCTTATTTCTGCATCGCCAGCAGGTTTTCCAGTCCCGCCCAGTAAAAGACCAGTTGGGCGCCTGGCACTGCGCTGACCTCCAGCCCCGCCGCCTGAGCAGCAGCAGGGTTGGCACCAGCCTTGCTAGCGCCCTTCCCAATGCCCTGCGCTCCGGCACTGCCGTGGAGGTTGCCGCCACATCTTTCCCCTTGGGAAGGCTCGGCATTCCCAGATGTGAAGGATGGTGTTGGATGAGTGACCTGACTGAGAGCTGCCTCGGAGACAAGGGAACCGGCTGCTGGGGCTCCCCAGAGCGGGACCTGGGGGCCGACTGGGCCGCAGGAACCCGCTGGGAGTTTCGCCCCGGGAACCCGATGGGAGTTTTGCCACAGGAACCCGATGGGAGTTTCGCCCCGGGGAGCCTGGCGTCTAGACAGGCGCGCGGGCTGTGGGCAGGGCCCGGCCGTCTGCTCGCGCTGATTAGCATGCTCTTTAAATAAGACTCTAATTTCCGCCGCTAGAGCAGCTCAGATCCCCTGTGCCCAGGCTGGGGCTGCAGCCAGCCCTGTCCCATCCCCCAGCGCCGCGGCACGCTGGCGGCACAGGGGACGGGGACGCCGTGGGGCACCCCACGGCACGGCAGCCCCTCGTCGCAGAGAGGGCTGCCGGGCAGGAGAGGGCTTGCCCGGCGCTGGCGCGGGGGCAGGCGGCCGCCCCGGCGCTGCCCGCCTGAGCTCAGCCCTGGGGAATGCGCTGGGATGCCTGGGCGCCGCGCCAGAGCGCCGGGAGGCGAGGGGGGACGCGCGCGGCCCCGGCAAGCGCCGCTGCCCGCTCCCAGCCCCAGCTGCGGGACGGGGCGGCCAGGAGCAGCAGGAAACCCCCCAGGGACGGCCGGGGTGCAGGCTGCCCTCAGGCCTGCTCCCTGCTCCGCTGCAGGTTGGGAATGGCCTGGCATCAGGAAGGTGCCCGGCTGCGGGAAGGGGCTGCAGCCTGGCCATGTAAGCAGAGGCCAGGCACAGGTAACCCCTTCCCCGCAGGCCCCCGGCCCGGGATCCTGTGGTGGCCACTCTGGGTGGTCTGAGAGGCCGGGAGGGCTGGCAGCCGCTTTTCCTCACAGCACTTATCTCCCCCAGCTCCTGCTGATGCCCTGGGGGGCTC
The DNA here is from genome assembly GCA_032273925.1 of Rhynchotus rufescens. Taxonomy (NCBI): domain Eukaryota; kingdom Metazoa; phylum Chordata; class Aves; order Tinamiformes; family Tinamidae; genus Rhynchotus; species Rhynchotus rufescens. The sequence continues at coordinate 5,679 of JAVCKT010000154.1, read as the reverse complement.
CACACGTCTCCTCAGGTGCTGGGGGGAGGGGGTCCCCAAGCCTCCCACTTGGCTCTGTGGGCAGAGGGGAGAGCTGCAGCCCTGCTGCTGGATTGATGGGGTCCCCAGACCCTGGGGGGCTTCCACCAGGCCTCCCTCCCCCGGCAGCTTTCCCGTGCCATTCCCTTCCTCTGGGATTAAAGGCATTAGACACTCTGCAGCTGCACTCAGCACCCAGCCCAGCCAATTGCCACGGAAAGAGGCTTATTAGCCAGGAATTAGGCCAGGGGCACAGCCTGGCCCCGTGGGGCTGCGGCGGCCTGCGCCAGGGGCTGTGGCCCACGCGGGGACGCAGGGAGCCCCGGGGCGAGCGCGGCACCTGGAGGCATTCCCGCTGTGCCGCCGAGCCGCGCGCCGGGCAGCTCCCGCCGCCGGCACAACCGCCCCGTCCGGTCGTGCCAGCCCCGCGTGGCACGGGAAGGCGGCGTGGGACGGTGCCAGTGCGCAGGACGCGCTCAGGGCTGCCCCACAGGGCTGTATGGGGCGCTGGCAGTGAGGGGGACGTGTCCTCCCCGTGGCTCTCCCGTGGCACGTGGGGGCAGGCGTTGGTGGGACGCTGTCCCTCCCCGTCGCAGCACCTGCGGGAGGCTGCTGGGGAGGCAGTGCAGGTGTAACCGGAGCGCGGTGCCCGCGGGCAGGAGCCTGCTGAATTATTCAGGAGCTCGCAGCAGACTGGAGGAGCTGGAGGTGGCAAAGCAGGGTCAGGCTGGGCCATTGCCCCTCACCCTGCCCGGGGCTGGCGGGCCTTGGTGCACCAGGATGTGATGAGGGACCTTTATAAAAGCCTGAGCTTCCCTTTGGGGGTGTATGTGGGGGGTTCTGCCCAACCCCAGGCTTTGGGTGCTATGGACCGGCTTGGGGACAGCCCTGCCAGCCCTGGGGTATCAGCCATGGCAGTGGGGACATGAGAGGGGCAGGGGCTGCAGGCTGCAGCTGGGCACTCAGACCCCAAAACAAGGGCCAGCCCCTTGTTTTGAGCCCGGACGGGTGATCCCTGCGGCGGGGGTATGTGGGGCGGACCAGGGGTTGGCACCAGCACAGCGACTTCAAACAGCATCGACTAAAAAGGACAAGAGCAGGGCGCTGACGGCAGCGCCGAGGAATGCCGGCGGCTCCGGCTGCCTCTCGGGCTGTGCTGGGGGCCGGCGGCTCCAGCCCCGCGGCTCCCCCGCCGGCACCTGCTCCGCGGGGGCTGCCGTCCCTCGCCGAGCGCCCGCTCCGGACGAGACCTCCCGGTGTCGCCCGGCCCCCCAGCGCCGTGCCGGGAATCCCGTCGCTTGCTCCGTGTGCAGGGGGCTCCGGGAGCACGGGGCGGGCGTCCGTGCTTGGCCGCGTTCCCAGCTGCTGTTCCTGGCGGCGAGCCAGCGTCCCGGCTCACATGGCAGCGTCAGGCTGGGGCAAGCTAAATATACAGCCTTGCCCTGGCGCTGCGCCCCGCCGCGCTGCCCGGGGGTCTCGTGTCGGGGCGGTATCGGCCATCGCCAGGCCCAGTTAGGCCCAACGTGCTGGGTCTGGCCGGGATCATGGTCATGAATGGTGTTGATCCTTCCCCTGTGTGTCCCAATCCTGCACCCAGCCTGTCCTCACCACGGAGTTGGCATCAGGGCTTGCAGGAGCTGCCCTTGCCTCTCTGGTTGGGCAGTGTAGCCTGATGGGGACAAGCGAGGTGGCTCTGGTGGGTGGCATTGTGTGCTGTGATCACTGGAGTCCTTGGGGGAGCTGCTGTGCTTCTAGGTGCCCCCGTTCCTCGGAGGTCCCTTGCTCTGAGCACGCGAGTGCTGGGCTCCATGGCTGGAGATGGGTCTGAGGCCTTTGGGGTGGATGCCCATGCCCCAGCCGTGGGGCTGGCAGCGGGGTGGCATGTGGGGCTGTGGAGGTCCCTGGAGCTCAGCTCCCCTCTCCACATCCATCCCAGGTGCGGCACCGCCAGTCGGGGCAGATCATGGTGCTCAAGATGAACAAGCTGACGAGCAACCGGGGCAACATGCTGCGGGAGGTGCAGTTAATGAACCGCCTCTCGCACCCCAACATCCTCAGGTAGGACCTATTCCCGGCTTCCTGTCACCCGTGTCCCCAAGGCCTCACTGCTGTCCCTTTTCCTGGGACATGGTCTGGCCAGAGCACGGGCACAACATGCCCCTTTCCTGAGATGTGTCCTCAGCTCTTGCTCAGAGGGGTCAGAGCTGCGGCTCGGCAGTGCCGTGGGGGTGGTCGCTGCAGTGCCCACCCTTAGGACCCTCTCTGTCTCCCAGGTTCATGGGGGTCTGTGTGCACCAGGGACAGCTGCACGCGCTGACGGAGGTGAGAGCAGGATGACGGCCGTGAGTCCAGCGCTTTTCCATGGGCAGGGCCGGGCTGGGCTGGGAAGGGGCTGAGTGCGTTGGATGATGCTGTGTGCAGGGGGAGGAAGGCAGCTGGGGAGAGATGTGGGGATCCCGCTGCATTGGTGGGGGATGCACAGCATGATGGCCTGGCTCTTCTCATCAGTACATCAACGGTGGGAACCTGGAGCAGCTGCTGGACAGCCCCGTGCCCCTCTCCTGGTCCATGCGCGTCAAGCTGGCCCTCGACATCGCCCGGGGCCTGCGCTACCTGCACTCCAAGGGCATCTTCCACCGCGACCTCACCTCCAAGGTACCGAGGAGCATCCTGCCGCCCTCACTTTCCTGCTCCTGTCCCAACGCTCAGCTGCCCGGGAGCAGTGGGGAACAAGGGGCTGTGCTGTCCAGGCCATCCCAGCTGGCCGCCCTCCCCAGGGAGCAGTGTGGCCCTGGGGCACTGGTGTCCGGGGTGGCCATGGGGTGACTGTGGGACAATGTGACAGGGCTCCTCCTCTGCCCCCAGAACTGCCTGGTGCGCTGCGAGGCTAACGGCTACACGGCTGTGGTGGGTGACTTCGGCTTGGCGGAGAAGATTCCCACCTACAGGTACGTGGCGAGCGTCCTCCTGTCCCGTCTGTGCCCTTGGAGCAGGGGGACCTCAGTCAGCTTGGGGCAGGAGTGCAGACTTCCTAGAGTGGGATGGGTCATTGGGATCCAGCTAGAAAGGGAGGGATGAGGAGAGATGAGGATCAACCCTGATGGATGGGACGCAGGAAGTGGATGGACATGTTTGTAGGCTAGCTTAGGAGGGCAAGGAGAAGGGAATGGCATGGTTGATGCCAGTGGTAGGGAGAACATCGTTTGTGAGGTGGATGGGGTGCACAGGGCAGAAGGGTTAGCCCAGGAAGGGAAAGGTGATGGAGATTTGAGCTGTCACACATGGAGAGTGGGACACGGGACCGGAGCAGGGGGCTGTGGATGGTCCATAACATCATTGCTGTGCCCTGCAGCGAGGGCAGCGAGAAGGAGCCGCTGGCCGTCGTGGGCTCCCCGTACTGGATGGCACCCGAGGTGCTGCGAGGGGAGATCTACAATGAGAAGGTGACACCCTGAGCTGGCCACATGTGGTGCTTTGTCCAGGCTTGTGCAGCGCGCGATTTGATGGGCTGGTTTCTGGTGGACCTGACTGGTTTCTGGTGGACCTGGGGGTGCCCGTGGGCTGAGATCCCTGGAGATGGGAAGGGACACGAGAGGCACAGAGGGAATTGGGCGCTGTGCTCTGCACCCGCAGCTCAGGGGTGCTGGATAGCAGGGGCTGCCCATGCTGATCCCTGGGGAGGAGCGGGGGGAGCTGTGGGGTCAGCAGGAGGGTGGTCACATCCTCGCAGGGCTGCAGGACCCTCCCAGTGACTCTCTGCTCTCTGCAGGCCGATGTGTTCGCTTACGGCATCATCCTCTGCGAGACCATCGCTCGCGTCCCCGCTGACCCCGACTACCTGCCCCGCACCGAGGTGACTCCCCGGGATGGGATGGGATAGGATGGGATGGGAGGGCAGCGCGTGGCAGCACTGAGGCTGGGACTGGTTCAAGCACCAAGGGCTGCATCTCAGCACAAGAGTGGCCTATCCACAATGTCCCCTAGACAGAGGTGCTGCTGCCTGGGGAGAGAAGCTGTCTGCTCACAGCCTGCAGTTAAGCACAGCCCAGAGTTGTCTGGTGTGGGTATAGGGGTTCTTGCAATCAGACAGAGAGCAGGAGGGATCTGTGTCCTGGCATCCTCACGTTTGGAGTCACCCCCGGCAGCCCTGGGGTGCTGCCACCTCATGCCAGGGTGCTGCCAGGTCCCTGCTGCCCTTGGTGGCGGGCAGTGTGAGCAGTGTCGAGTGGGCCCAGCTCTGCTGGGTCCCCCGTCCCAGGGCAGTGCGATGCTCTCACTGGACCCAGTCTCATGATTCCTCATTTCCCTGGCGCAGGACTTCGGCCTGGACATCGCCACTTTCCGCAACATGGTGGGAATCGACTGCCCAGCGTCCTTCCTCCAGCTCGCCTTCCACTGCTGCAGTGTGAGCCTCTGCCGCCCGGGAAGCTCCGCGCTCCTGGCGCGGGATCCCTGCTGCCGGCACCCCCGTGCAGCCTGGCACCCCTGCCGCGCTGTGCCCATGGGGCTGGGAGAGAGCCTGGGAGCTGCCCTTGCCGAGCGCAGCTGGCCGGGCGCGTTCCCCGGTACGGGGGGACTTGGGGAGATGCTGAGGAGCAGGGCAGGGCCTGACCAAGACCCCTCCTGCCCACAGATGGAACCCACATCCCGCCCCTCGTTCCTGGAGATCACGCAGTGCCTGGAGGGCATCCTGCAGCACCAGCTGGCCGCCGAGGGTGCCGGGGCCACCCTCTTCATCGGCACGGAGAGCTTACCGGCTCCGGGCACGGCAGCCGTGCTCAACGGTACGTGGGTGCCCCTGCTTCTGATGCCCCAGGGCACAGCCCTGGCTGCTGGAACTCCATGAGATTCGCTAGGGAGAGACCGTGGATTGGTGCAAAGAGCAGGGACTGTCATGTCTTCCCTCAGCATCCAAGCTGGCTGGCTGTGCCGTGGGGAGGGAAACGGGGGGTGTGCAGAATGGACCCCAATTTCTCACCCTGCTGAGGCAGCAGTGGGCAGAGCCCGGGCCAGTGGGGGCTGGTGGAGAAGGGTGCTGCTGCTCAGAGGGTGGTGAGGGTGAGGGTGGGTGCACCCCTATCTCCTGAGAGTGCCCCAAATCCCTACCACACACCGGGAGCTGCTAGCGAGGAGCCACCCCTGCCAGTGCCCGGGGACACCAGTGACCCTCTATTTGTGCCTCTGCGCAGGGGTGGCCGGGAGGGCGCCCGCCCGCGCCGAGCAGTCGCCACTGCGTGAGCTGGGCACGCAGCTCCTGCAGCCGGACCAGCGCCTGTCCCGCAGCCAGTCCGACATGTTCCCCCCCAAATCACCCGCCCTGCTGCGGCCGCCCGAGCCCTACGGCGGGGCCAGGACCAAGGAGACGCCGCCGCGCGTCAACCCCTTCTCGCAGCGCGAGGACCTGAAGGGCGGCAAGATCAAGCTCTTCGACACGCCGAGCAAGTCCGTCATCTCGCTCACCTTCGAGCTGCCGCCCCCGGCGGCGCTGCAGCTCAGCACGCCCGTGACGCCCGAGCCCGCCGTCGAGGTGCAGTGCGACTTCTCGGCGCCCGCCACGGCGCCGCGCAAGTGCCACTCGCTGCCCGCCTCGCCGGAGCTGCCGCGCCGCGGCGGCCTGGCGCTGGGCATGGGGCCCCCGCGCGCGCAGCCAAGGGAGAAGAG